>JANAVB010000401.1:0-14373 GCA_029216955.1 Iris pallida
CACAAGAAAGAGAGAAAAGGAGGCAAGAGTGCCATTGCAACTCGGAGAAGAAGACGGAGGATTGAAGGTCGCTATTCGAAGGAGATCGTGTTCGGGTAATCTCTACTCGTCGTTCTCGCACTTTGTAGCCTTGTAATCATTGTTCTTATTTCTGAGTATTGTGGGGATCCGATTTGGATCGGGAGGAGTTTGTAGAGGGTGTAATTCTTCTATTCCATTAGTGGAGGCTTCTCAGGGTTACTCCGATCGTCCCGTGGTTTTTTCCCGCAAGGGTTTTCCACGTCAAAAATTCTCTGTGTCAGCGTGGATTGTTTTGTGTGGTTGTTTGGGTTCGTGCGTTGTATTGCTCGGTCCTCTCGCAGGTACTCTCCGGTTTGGGGAAAGGTTTCCGCTTCTTTCCCAACAAGTTCCAGGTGAACCTGGACAAAGGCAAAACATCATCGTTGGAGGGAACCCAAGCAAAACATGTGCAGACTTTGTTCGTCCAGATCCTAGCAAATCCAATGGCGCAATGAAATTCGTGGAACCCAAAAAAGCGGGTAATGGCTTGCGGGCATCCTTCGTAGAAGAGGATTTGGCAGAGACAAAAAAGTATTGAAAAAATACATAATACTTTACGTACTCAGGAATCGACCATTTTATGGCCAGAATGCGCGTATGCACATTGGGTGTGGAAGCCTAAAGGCAGCATGGAGTTCTTTTCCAGGAACAATGGGTTCTACTTTGTGCGGTTTGGAATACAGGAAGATATGGAACGAGTCATTCAAGGAGGGCCTTACGTTTGATGGAAGATTAATTATCCTGAAGACGTGGATAAATGATACTAGATGTGAGAGGCAAGCGCTCCATGCAGTCCCTATCTAGATTCAAGTGAACAACTAAATTATGTTTTTACTCTTATTTCATAGTCTCTTTTTACTGATACTTGAATTCTAATGTTATTTGGTAAGTGATATAAATTTTTATTAGACTCAAGTTTCATTTATTTTCCCATGTATACAACAACTTAATTGTGTGCTCATTTCTCTCATCACAGGTTCAAGAGATGAACCCTCCACAAGTGGGATGTCCAAACCAAAAAAGCAACAAGAGGTGTTACAAAGATAGAACAAACTACTAAAGGGAAAAGTGATGGAATCAAGAAAATTGTCACATTCAACGAGAAATAGCCTATTAGAGAGGCCAGGGCAAAATGTGTCAGTTTGTTGGGGTTATCGCACGAAGTATGATACCTATCACTTATGATAATTGGCATAAAGTCCACATATTAAAGAGAATGCATGGGCATCAGTGGAGGTAACTTAAATATGAAAAAAATTTATTTTGAGATCATTGATTGGTTATTAGTTCTAATTAATTGGAACAATCTTATTATTGAAGCAAAGCTTTATTGTGGATCCGTGAGTTAAAAGAAATTTAATGAAAACCATGTGTGTTGCTATAAAGTCATTTAGGCATACCTTAACATATCATATTCAAAGTAATATGGACAACCTTACAGTTTGAAAAATCCACCTGAAAAGTATAGCTTTATCAATCCAAATCAATGGTCCAAGTTTGTGACATCTCGACTTTCCTAGAACTTTCAGGTATCGGTCTCTTAATTAAATATGTTTAACTTTGTAACTTAATAAATTCTTACTTATCATAAAAATAAATTACATTATGATTTTAGACCAGTCGCAAAGTACAACAAAGCAGAAGAAGCAAACATGTCTACAACCATAGGCTAACCCGAAAAGGCTATGCAGGTTTAAGAGAATAATGGTAAGTAATAATGATCTTATACATTTCATAATATAATTTATTTCATTGAATGTTCTTTTTTTTCACAAAAACAAGAATGATTGTACATAATATGAGGAGGAAGTAGACTGCTGCCTTTTTGGAAGCTAGCTCGAAAGAAACAAAAAATGGTTGCAGGAAGTTCTACAAAAAAAATTGTAGATGACGGTGATGAACATGATGAAGAAGATGCGTCTCCACCAGTGGTATGGATCCAGCCACATAAGTAATAGTGGATAAGATTGTAAGCAAGTCTAATGCTCAATGTTCATTTTCATATCATTCTTGTTGCACTTAATATTATGATGCTTAGATAAATTCCTTATTTTTGTAGGATGAAGTGAAGAAAAAAATAGTTATGGAGTATGTAGAGGCTAAAAATCAAGCTGCGCCGCTCCTGAAAGTCATATCATCAGGTTGCGACAACATCAAGTTGTGCAACATCAGGTTGCGCCAGCATCAGGTTGTGCAGGAGATAGGTTATGCGAGCGCCACGTGGCGCACTTCCTCGAGAAGCTGTAACGGCATCATCATTGCCTGACAACTGATAGCACGTATATCAAGGAAAATCCGTTCGAAACCGCGCAACGCGGTGCTCGAGAAGATTTTGTCAGCATGTAATTAATGCTGACAGCTGGCTCGCAAGTCATTGTGTGGTGCAAGAATTAATCAGTACAACACAGAAGACCCAGTCAAAGGTGCCAGTTGTTGAGTTGCGCCCATGTGCAACCTGACTAGTTGGCACCATCTGATCAACTTTTATTTAGAAGCAGGGTGACGTGGCACGCAAGCTACCAACTTCGCAGAGCGTGTCCACTACACTGCCTACGACCACGCACATCTCATTCAAATGATGCCATGCGTCTACAGCAGTTGGTGCAACTGCTCACACAAGTTGTTACATTGTGTCCCCGCGTAACCTGATGAAGCACGCGCAAAGTGATCGAACAATATCCAGAACAGGGTTACGTGGCGTGCATGCCACTAACTTTGTAAAACGTGCCCACTACACTATCCACGACCACGCGTATCTCAATCAAACGAGGCCACGCATCCACAGCAGTTAGTGCAACCGCTCGCGCAAGTGAACAGGAGGTGCGCAACCTGAAGTGCGCGCAACCCAGAATAACTGCTAAACAGTTATTTCAAGAACTCTATAAATAGAGTTTCCAATAAGTCTTAAAGCATGACGAATAATCATAATCTCCTGTTAAAGTACTGTTGCATCCTCCATAGGCTCGTGTCTTCGATATCACATCGTCCAAGGGATAAAGTGATCGTCTTCTGATCAGATTCCTATAGTTGTACTTTTCCAAAAATCAATTGTACTCTTGTACTCTTTTCTTAGTTTGTAATCAAAGTTTTATTTTTCTGCAAACAAAATGATGACTCTGCTGGGGACGACTTTCTCCTCCAACGAGAAAGTGACAACTAAATGTGATACCGCGTCGATCGGCAAGATGCAGAAGACCCTAGTCGTTCAATTCGACCAGACAGCCTACGAGGCCATGATCAATGCTGGGGGTACCAAGCGCACTACTGTCCCTGCTAAGAGTAAGACATGCTACGTCTGGACTCCTAAATTCTCGACGGTACAACCTGCTGCCTCTGTACACTTGCGCCCATCACTGCCCTGGCGCAACCTAAGGGAAACAACCTTTTGGCTAACCCCTCCACTTCTCCGATCCTGAAATCGAAGGAGACTTCGTCTCGACACACTGCTGTCCAAGTACCTAAGAGAAAGAGCCTTTTGGCTACTCCCTCTGCTCCACCAGTTCTGAACTCGGAGAAAAATATGTCCAGTATCTTTACTGGATAAAACAAAAGAAAGTGCTCTTTGGCCTTTTCTTCTATGGTGCAACCTGTACCTGTTCCTGCTCTGGCACAACCTGCGCATATTTCTGCATTGGCACAACGTAAAAGGAAATACTGTTTAGTGGTTCCCTCTTCGCTATTAAGCCAGAAACTAATTAAGAAATCATTAAATCAAGAAAAATGCTCTTTAGCTTTTTCTTATTCTGCTCGAATCGTTGACTGGGTGGAAAGTACTGCTGATTGCGCTTTTGCGCCTCTCAGAACAAATGTGGATTCAGATAGAAATTATACTCTCCTTAACAGAGACAATCAAATCTCTGTCAGAAAAATGGGTTCTATTCACAAACAAAAGGGTATTATACCTACTCTAAAGAGGTCAGCGCAAGATCTACCAACCCTACGCATCTCAAGATCCTGATAAGGCAAACTGCTAGTATCTCAAGTAGATGCACAAGAAGCACCCCTGTCAGACTTGCGCACCTGTATCAACATCTGCCAATTAGGGTCAACTTCAGGAAAACACAAAATGTATCAAGCGCAACCTGCACCAGTTGCTAACTTGCACCAGAGTAAGAATTCTGAGGTAAAAAATCCTATGACTTATGCTAACCAGCTTAGCACGTCTTTGTACACTCAAGGTACGGGACACCTCAAGAACAGAAACCATGTCCCGAATATCGTTAAGGGCAACATTCCTGCAACTTCTTCTCGTCCTGTTAGTGATCTCCGTGAACTCTTGATATAGAAGCGGAAGGTTACAAATCCATCATGTCCAGTTGTGGTCCAACAGCAAGAAATCATTGCAATCACCACCATGAAGTTGTCATCAAATGTTGATGTCAGTCAGCTAAACGGTCTGTCTTTAACCGTTTAAAATATGTTCAGACTCTTGAACCTATCCTAGTGGATGAAGATGAACTACTCTATGCTCCTGTCAACATATCATCTCGAAGCACTGGGGTGGAAAACGTCCAAGACGTAATATATTCCGCAATCCCAGTCAACAATACTTAGATCAGATTCATGAATCCAGCAAGGGAGTATACCAATATACTAGATCGAGAAGCCGAGACACAATCGGTCAAAAGAATCTTCCATCCAACCAAGATTCTCTCAGTCAACAGGATACCCCTATCACTTATTCTGGTGGTGATACCTTATATGACTTTGATGTTGATAGTAAAAGTTTTGGAAAGACCATCTTTTCCCCTAGCTCGTCTTCAATAGCTAGAGAAGTAACTACTTATGTTGCCACAGAAGATCAAGATGCTTCCAGTTCTAACAATCAAGAGAAAATAATTGCTGCTTTGGAGGCTAGTTTGAAGAACATGGCTGAGATGATGACAGACAAGCATGTTGTCATTATGGCACAACATACAGTTCCACCGGTCGCGAATCTGATTCCGACTCAAGAACCTGTAACAACATCAGCTCCCATCAATATTGATTTGGGGGTACAATCTCCTCACACTACTTCCATACCAGTGCAGGCTGCTCCAAGTCAATCTGGTGCCGGGAGTGGTACTTATCATGCAGTACCCCCTCCTAACATATCAAATCAATCCACTACTCCACAATCATCGAAAAATACCAATGAGGCCGTAAAACTTTTACGTACTCAATTTGAAGCTTTCAAACAGAAAGACGGCTTGTAGAAGCTTGGGATCAAACAGCCTTATCCCAGAGAATAGAAAGAAGTCCAATTTTCTTCTAAATACAAATCCCCTACTATTATACTGTTTGATGGTAGCACATCTCTAAGTCAATATCTCAATCACTTTGAAGTAATGACTGATCAACTTCAACCAAATGATGCTCTTCTTACTAGAGTATTTGTCGGCTGTTTAGCTGGTACAGCATATGACTGGTATCGTAGTTTACCAGATGGTTGTATAACCTCTTTCTCTGGCTTTAAACAAATATTCTTGGAACAATTTTATGAGAGAACCAATGACATAACTATGTCTGCTCCAATCAAAATCAAATAACGACATAATGAAACTACTGAATGTTTCATTGAACGATTCCGTGTGAAGCACTCAAAATGCCTCTCGGAACTCCAGATGCTTTGACTATAGACACTTGCAAATCAAACATGTTGTCTATAATCAGCATATGGACGGGATCAACACAGTTTCAGGACTGGCCTTCCTTCATAGTGAACGCCAAAACAGTAGAAGAGAGCGCTGACAAGTTCAAACAATTAGGTATCCAAATGCCTAATCTTGACAAAGATGAACACATACACCAAATAATTGCGACCGTCAGAACAATCGCAAGAGCAAGAAGACTTTGGCTATTAATCTCAATGGTAAAGAAGCTCTAGCTATCAATGTAAGTCAGCCAACATCTACCCCAACAGCACCACCACAGAGGGCACCACGTCCAAAAGAAGAATATTCTTTTGATGAAGATGATATCATGAGTATCTTTGATTGTCTGATCAAGAGCAATAAGCTTCAACTGCCATAAGCAAAATGGCCAGAGGAAATTGGTAAGAATGACCATCCTAAATATTGTGTTTACCATAGATTTATTGGACATCCAACTCGAGCATGCTATGTGCTCAAGGATAAAATTCAGGAGATGGTCAATTCTAGTGCAATCACTCTCCAACAAGACGAGAAAACTGTAACGGCTAACGTCGTCTCTCTACAGTTTGGAGATTTTTTGGCTCGACTTGTGTAGGAGGTGTCATCCCCATCCCGAGAACTACTCTGGAGATTGTTAATCTTCAACCTGCACGAAATGATGGCCCTGTTCCTCTGTCTACTGATAAAGGAGAAATTATATGGATCCATCCAGATTTAGTGGCTGACTTCGAAACACTGTCTTCCTCCACCAAGTCTAAGAAGGCCCCACTAAATATAAATTATGTCATGATTTCGTTGGATGAACATTGTCTTTCACCTCTAACTGCTACCTTCATCTCGGCAGCTGATAATCCTTCTTCTTTTCCCCTGCTGAGACAACATTGTCAAAGTCAGAAGCCAAATATCAACCAACTTTCCATCTGTTTTGTCCACAGTCTCGTGAACTAATGACGAAAATAGGATATGATCTACAAAAGGCCTCTGGTTTGAACCATGGAAAGGGATCTCCTGTACCTCTTTCTTTATGTCTTTCTCACAACCAATCTCGAATCGGTTTGGATTACTGGACAAACTCTTCATCTTGCCAAAAGAAACCTTCTAGAAACAAGATCCAGGCAAAGAGTTGCAATATGGTGTCATTCGAACCTGTATCCGAAGAAGAAGCCTTAACTGGTACCAGGTTTGGGAAACCTTACCTAAGAGACTATTCAGAAGGTCAAGAAAACTCTGCTCCAGCTCTGGAGGCTCCTCAAGCATCATCTTCTCCTGCTGTCAATGTTCCATCAGCTTCATCACCTCAAGTAGAACCAAATCTTTCCAAACCGGCGATAAAGTATTTAACTCTTTCCAAACCAACGACAAAGAAAAATAGCATGTTCGTTTTGATAAAGTATTAAAGAAGACTCCAACTTTGGGACTCGAGAAACCATATAACTTTGATATACTGGCTCAGCTGGCTAATACCCCGACAAGATTGTCAATTTTTGAACTACTGCGTCTCCCAAAAGAAACTCGAGAGACATTGAGTGAAGCTTTGATGCAAGTTGATACTTGTCTAACATTCCTCAAGAAGACAGAAAAATAGCCTATAACATGTCTTCATTGTCATAGTGTGATGGAACTGATACCCAACATCACCTTTACACAAGATGATATGCTGTTGGAAGATAATCGTCATGACCGACCCCTCTACTTCACGGGATATGTCGATACCATGAAGGTTGATCGCATTTTGATTGATCCTGGTTCTGCACTTAGCTTCATGCCAAAGGCTCTACTAGATGCATTAAAGATTCCTGTACACAATCTTTCAACAACCATCACGACAATCTTAGGATTCAATTATGGAAGAAGTGAACCTCTAGAAAAGATTCGTCTGAAGGTTCAAATAGGCAATATTCGTACAAAGATTACTTTTTACGTGATCGATAATCATGGCTCTTATAATGCTTTGCTGGAAAGTCCCTTTCTGTATGAGCATAACAATGTACCATCCACTCTACATCAATGCTTCAAATATTTAGATGTCAATAGAGAGGTTCAGAAGGAAGTAACTGACTTAAATCCTTTCAGAGGCATTGAAGCATATTGTACTGACTCTCGGATGAACAAGGAAGAGTTCATGAAGGTTGTATTGGCGATGGATAGTGAGAAAGATCATAAAGATACTTCAAAAGATGTTCTCATGATCCCCGTCAAAGAACGTACTACTCGTCCCTCTTCTTCTCAGGCTTTGACTATCCATCTTTCCTCTATAACAAACAGCCTTCTGTTGTAGAAAGGGAACAAAAGAAGATCACCCCTTCTGAGCCTCTGGTTATCGACCTTCATCGTAACAAACCTTCACCTTCTCCTTCTCCTCCTATGGTTATCAACCTTACTAAGCCTTCTGTTAAGGCTAAGAATCCTCCTTCTCCTCCTCTGGTTATCAACCTTTGTAAGCCTTCTATTAAGGCTAAGAATCATGTTGTAAATGATGATGTACAAATCAATAAATAACATATCCTTTGCAGTATAGTGATGTTCTTTATTATACTCGATGTTATTTAGAAATGCTAGATGACTTCGAACTACTTACCATAGGGGCAGTTCAACCTCTCTAAGATGAAGTATTGCCTGAACCAATGCAGAACTCCTTCTTCTTAGTTCCTTCCAGGAAGAAAGATAAACTTTATATACTTTTTAGTAAAAGAACAGAACAGAAGATCATGCCCAATGGTGAAAAAAAAATCACTATAACGGAAGGCTTCAACTACGTCATTATAGTCAGCAATCAAAAGATTTTATTCAAAATATGGGCTATAATTTTAAAGCTGGTCTCAATGGAGGTAAAGGAAGGCGAACTCCTATTCGTATTCCTGCTCCAAAAAGAAAATCATAACAATACTACAGCAAAATGAAGCAGGGAATAGGTTATACTTCACTAATACCGACTCCAGAAGCTTTCGAATTCGAAAAAAGAAGAATGATCTAACTCTTCTGATTCTGTCTCATGGGATTCAGACACCAGTGTAAGGTACGTCCATCGAGTGACCCTATCTTCCAATATGCTAACTACTGAGTTCTTGAAAGACGACGAAGATTTTGCCGAAGTCTCTGAATCTGATCATTGGGCACAAAGGATGGATACTCAATGGAAGCTTCACTTCGAGCAACGTAAGCCACCTACTGAAGATCAGTTGGTTCAAATCAGTATAGGAGATAAAACTTCTCCAAAACCAATATTCGTCAGTAAAAGCCTTCCTGAAGCGGATAAACAAGAACTGATCCAACTTATTAGGGAATACATTGATGTATTTGCTTGAAGCTATGAAGACATGCTGGAATTAAATCCTCAGATTGCTACCCATAAGCTCAATATTCTACCGAATGCGAAGCCAGTCAAGCAGTAACAACTCGATTTCGACCTGACATGATGGATGTCATATAAGCTGAAGTCAAGAAACTCATCGCCAGCGGTTTCGTCAGAGAAGAACAACATCCGGACTAGGTGGCTAATATTGTTCCAGTTTTGAAGAAAACAGGAAAAGTTCGAATCTGCATCGACTTCAGAGACCATAATGAAGCTTGTCCCAAAGACAAATTTCCTTTTCCGATCACTGATGTCATGATCGACAATACTTACGGATTTGAACGTATATCTTCTATGGATGGATTCTCAGGATATAATCAAATCAAGATGCATCCGAAAGATGAGAAACATACATCTTTTCGTACTTCTCTTAGAGTTTATTGCTATACAGTCATGCCGTTTGGTCTCAAAAATACTGGTGCAACTTATCAACGGGCCATGAGTACTATCTTTCGTGATCATTTATAAAAGACGGTTGAATGCTATGTAGATGATATTGCTGTAAAAGTTGTCTAATGGAAGACCACATTCAAGACTTGAGAACTATATTCGATCTAATGCGCCAGCATAAACTTAAGATGAATCCCACCAAGTCATTCCTGAGAGTCTCTAGTGGCAAATTTTTTGGATTCGTTATTACCTCTAAAGGTATACACGTTGACCCTGAGAAAATCAAAGCCATTCAAGAGATGCATCCTCCACGCAACCTAAAAGAACTACGAGGATTCCAGGGACGGTTTGCGTACATTAGGATATTCATCTCAAAAATCTCTGGACGCTGTAGACCGTTTACTTAACTCATGAAGAAAGGTGTGTCTTTTATTTGGACTGAAGAATGTCAACAAATATTTGAAGACATAAAGCGGTACTTGATGAACCCTCCAGTTCTAGTGCCTCCAGTCTCAAGAATACCCTTCCTGATGTATGTTTGAGCAATGGACCATTCACTAGGTGCTTTATTAGCTCAGAAGAATAAAGAAGGTCATGACCAGGCTATCTATTATATTAGCCGTACAATGATTGGAGCTGAACTTCGATACACACCAGTGGAAAAAGAATGTCAAGCTTTGATGTTTGTTGTTCAAAAGACGAGACATTATATCACTGGCCAAACTATTCATGTTATTTCTAGAGTTAACCCCCTCCGGGTCCTGATAAAGAAGTCTAGTACACTCAATTCCAGGCTTACAACATGGGCCATATTGTTAGCACAATATAATATGGTTTATTTTCTCAAAAGTCTATTAAAGGTCAAGCCCTTGCTGACTTTCTGGCAGTACATCCACTTCTCGAAACGTCTAAACTCTATAACGAGATTTCAGATGAAACTTTGGAGTCCAACATGATTTCAGAAGAAATTCTTACATGGCATCTATTCTTTGATGGTACGTCCAGAATCGGACCAAAAGGTGCTATTGTCGCTGGAGTTGGAATCGTCCTCGTCTTACCAGAAGGGTTAGCTATTCAAAGAGCTTATTCTTTAGATGAGTTGTGTTCTAATAATGTAGCTGAATACAACGCTCTGATCATTGGTCCCCAATTGGCTAAACAATTAGGTATTGAGTATCTTGAAGTTTACGGAGACTCTAAACTGATTGTCAACCAAGTTAGAGGCATGTACGAATTTCGACATCACGATCTAGTCCCATATCATGATGCAACAATCAGGATGGCTACTTCATTCAAAGGCTTCTTCATCGAGCATGTACACTGAGCGTGTAATACAGAGGCTGATGCACTTGCTAATCTTGCAGCAGTGTTAGCAATTCCAGTAAGAAGGCAACAAATGATCGTCATCACTAATAAAGAGTTATTTACATCAAAATAACTTAAATATTGAAGTCAATAATTCAAACATGGAACTCAACAATTCGGTTGAAGTTTGTACTATCAGTGGAGATTGGAGGAATACTTTCATAGACTTCGTGGTCCATGATATCTTACCCGAAGATCCTAAGGAGGCTACAACAATTCGTCGACGGTCACTCAGATTCTATTATAATCATGCTATAAAGACACTCGACCGACGAACGTTTGACGGCTTACTCCTATGCTATCTTGCAGGAGAGGAAGCAAAACAAATACTTCGTGAAGCTCATGACGGTGTTTGTGGTGCACATCAACCTGGTCCTAAACTACAGGATCGTATTCGCCATATGGGCTACTATTGGCCCTCGATGGTATCTGATGCAATCGAGTATACAAGGAAGTACCAAGCATGTCAAATCCATGCTGACTTCATCCATCAACCATTAGAATTTCTTCACCCGATGGTAGCATCATGGCCCTTTGAAGCTTGGGGCATGGATGTCATTGGTCCTATTAACCCTCCCTCGTCTCGAGGACGTCGGTCCATATTGGCCATAACTGATTATTTCTCAAAGTGGGATGAAGCTATACCTCTAGTTGAGGTCAAGACAAGCAGTGTTATCAATTTTATTGAGCATCATATGATCTACATATTCGGTGTTTCTCGGTGAATCATTCACGATAATGGACCACAATTCATCAGTCAGAAATTCACTCGATTTTACGATGACAACAGGATCAATAACATTGCTTCTACAACTTACAATCATGCAGCTAACGGGTTGGAAGAAGTATTTAACAAGACCATCATCAAACTCTTCAAGAAGTTTGTTTCTACCAACAAACGGAACTAGAGTGAAAAGCTTGGAAAATGTGTGTGGGCTTACCGTACTACTATACGTACTCCTACAGGCTGTATACATTTTTCTTTGGTATATGGATGCGAGTTTGTCTTACCATTGGAAATCCAGATCCCTTTCCTAAGGATTGTCATTGCCAATGAACTCACAACCGAAAATAATGATCGTCTGAGACTTTAGGAGCTTGAAGCGCTTGACGAGAAACGACTTCTAGCTCAACAACAAATTGAGTTATACCAAGCTCGTCTTTCAAAAGCCTTCAACCGTAAAGTCAAAGTCCGAACAATTCAGAAAGGAGAACTAGTTCTAACCGTCAGACGTCCTATGACTATGACGCACATAAGCAAAGACAAATTCGAAGCGAAGTGGGAAGGACCCTACATTGTAAGCAAAGTTTTCTCTAACGGTGCTTATCAATTGACTGGTATGGATGGTCGAGTCGCCATGATGCCCATTAATGACAAAATTTTCAAGAAATATCATGTTTGAAGACAAAGAGATATCAACACAGAAAAACCAGAATATAAATAAAATTTCTTTTATTACATAACTCAGACAAAAGGAAATACATAAAATCAATGAGGACCAGAGCCCTCCTGATCGAAGACAAATTTCACAAGAAGCTCGAAGACATTATTGTCTGATGACACCAGTAGTTCACAGGAAGCCTTCCTCAGAGCTTCTTCCACGACAGTACTTCCAGGCTCCTCTAGTTTGGCAAGAATGTCCTATTTTGATTCAGGAACAGACGAGCTTTCTCCCACTTCTATTCGAATTGGTGGCGAAGGCTCTTCGGAATGAGTGTCGATAGCAGCTTCGATCTTTGGGATGGCCTCCGCCTCCTTGGGTGCATCTTCGGAAGACATTTGCGATAAAAGGATAGGTTTGGATAACATCCTCAAAAGTTCTGCACTATTTATATACAGAAAGGCCAAACATTCTGTCTCGAGAACCAAAGCAACCTTTCCTCAAAAAGGCATGTTCGTTCATTCATCTCCTTTCATCTCGTGAAAAAGTCTTCATTTATTCTCTGTCTCGAGAACCGAAGCGACCTATCTTTGAAAAGGCATGCTTATTCACTCATCAATCTTTTTAGGCCTATATTTATTATCTTTTATTTGCTTTCTCGTAAATAAAGCCACAGATAATAAATACTCAAAATCCTTCGTGGAGTCCCATCCTAATCATCAATTCTGTCTTTTAAAGCCCAGCTGTTTTTAAAGATATCTTATCTGTAAAAACATATCTTGTCTTTATGATAAATCTGTATTATCTTAGATATCGTCTTTTTAGACATGATATCCTGTCTTTGAGTCCCAGCTGACTTGAAGATCATCAATAGAAAAATGAATTCACGTCAACATTATCTCTGGATTCTATTTTCTATATCATCACATCAAGTCATAAAGGACAGAAAAATTATTCTTTATTCCTTCTTTAAAAATATAGATACATCTTAATAGAAATCTATTACATCTCAGATTTTCATTCTAAATATAACAAATGGAGGTCTATTACATCTTTGGATCTTCTTGTTGGTGCCAGTTACGTGCCGACTCGACCTGAAGCAGCGAGCAAGGCAACAGAATCAACTCTGGTCTTCTCTCAGAAAGACGAGAGGAGAACGACAGAGTACAGCAGCCCGAAGACAAGCTGCTGTCAACACAACTGGTGGAGAAAAGATGACCCTTCGTGAGAAGTAGGAATGAGATCACCTTGTGATACGATTCTAGTTCTGTGTCTCCACCATCCAACTCTCATGTATAAAGGCCCCTCCTACCATCTCGAGGAAGCCCTCTTAAACATGAAGGGTTCTGAGCTGTCTGATGTGTGTGTCAAGGTGGTTCAGCTTCATAGCATCCAAGATCACTGATGCCAGTTCTGGGGAGTCTTGTCAGCCGATCCCCTGCAAGCATTAGAAAGAAGATGAGAATATAATGAGTGCTCTTTTCTCTCCTTACAAATATTTATGCAATTGAAGCTAAAACGTCATGCGTTTCCCTAGACGTATATTTCGGGAAGGTAAAACGCAAAAGATTTGAAATCACACGTGAGGTGCCACGTGTCGTTCAAAAGTTAGTGTTGTTAGAACCGAGAAAAGTCTAAAGTGCGGGATGTGTCAAAACAGTTACACAACAAAACTTAAACACGCCAAGATTTAATAAAGCCAAACATTTTCATTTTATAATGAAAAGGAAGACATACACTACAACGTAGGCGCTATGGCCATTATGAAAAGATGCCTTCATATCACGTCACTTCTTCTTTCCATCATCAGTCTAACGAAAAGTGGTGCTCAGCTCCTCCATATTGTGGATCCCGAGCGATGCATCAGACGGAGGAATCATTTCCTCTGTTCCAATGCGCCACGCTCTTCGAAAAATGATGGCCCACCACTGGAACGAGCAAAGACTGTTGAGGTCAAGCCAAAATAGTCTAGAAATTCTCCGCCCTCAGGGACGTGTCAGCTTCCAGCAAATATGTTGTAGGCAGAGTTTGACCTCCCTAGAAGCTTTGATAATGACGTTCGCCTCCTTCTTCATGTTCTCTTTGGATGCTACGAGAGTGAATGAAGATGGAGTTTGAACCTCATGCTCTTATATATACAGTAAAGGTCGGCCCCCGCCAACTCTTCATCTTCCCCATAAAAGGGCGGGTA
>JANAVB010000402.1:0-122890 GCA_029216955.1 Iris pallida
GAAAATATTTCATAATATTTCAAAACTAGTTGTATTAGTCAAAATAATATTTAGATAATTATTTTAAAACTAAGAGAAATCTTTTACATGAGAACCCATATTAAAAATACACTAATAGATATATACTTAGAAAATACATTTATAATGATTTAGAAACTATATTTTATTAATCAGATATTTTTAGACAATATTTTGAAGCCCATAAATCATTTTAGGGTTTTATAAAATCAATTATATTTATATATAAAGGTCCAAAATCTTAGATATTAAACTTAATATTGTAGGGCTCAAGCCCAAAATTAATCAAACATTTTATTTAAAACATTTTTACATATCTATACATATACTGCTAAATAATTTTACACGAAAATTATATATGCAGATTCAATACATATATTTACCTATATAAATCTAACCTGGCCCAAACCCAGGGGTCAACACACTACTTGCAGCCCAATGTGCAACCCTAACACCCGTTATAGTTAATGATAATAAAATAATAATAATAATAATAACAATGGCTAATTGTGATTTCTAATAAAATCTATTACTAATATAAGTATCAGTAAAAATGGTGGCGTTCTGCTGAGCCCTCATCTTTCCAAAATCCCAACTCCTTATTAACGATAATAACCACGGGAAACTATTCCCCCCCATAAAATAATACAAAGCATAAATGGTAATACTGAAGAGAAAGGTTCACTTGAAGAAGGGTCGTACACAACACTCATAATACAATCCGTATAATATACGCTGCTGACCCAAACTCAGATCTCTATAATGCTCAACACATAAATGAGTAGAAATATCTCTCCTAAAAACTAATCTATAACAGGATGGGCTTCTGTTTGTTATTCTAATGCACAAAATGAGGGGGATGGAGAAAAGGGGACGGCTCACCTCGGGAGCGCAGCGCTCGGGTCGTCGGCGCCAGGAAGCGGAGGGGCTCGAGTTCTCCGGAGGGAGGTCGTACTGGTCGAGCGACTAGATCGGCGCCGGAGGAGAGTGGTGCTGGATCTACTCCAAGCGCCAGGTTCGAAGCGGGATGGCTTCGCTCAACATCGGTGGCGGTCGGGTGGTGAACGAAGGGAGGCGGTGGAAGACGATGCAGATGCTGCTGTCAACGTTCGCCTGAGCGCGCGCGCGCGCCGGCGGTGGCCTGCGGCGGTGGCACGCGCGGTCGAGGCCCCCATGGGCGCACAAGGGTGGTGGCGGCGTCAGTCGAGAGGCGCGAGGAGACGGGGTTAGGCTGGTTCATGGTGGTGAGGCACGACGGTCGTCAGGATCGGGGAGGCAGTTGCTAGGTGGAGGAGCGGGGTGTTAGGGTTTTGATCGATTCTCCCTGACGCTCTCTGTTCTCTCTATATATATTCGATATAGGCCGGTTCTTTGTATACGCATCTCGTTTGATATTGAGGCTTTGCAGCCAGGGTGGGCCGGGTTCAACTGCTATCGGGTTTGAGGGGAGAAGGGCTGGCTGACTGCTACTCCCTATTCTATTCCTTTTTCCTTCTCTGTTTCTTTTCTATGCATATTTTATATAGAGCAATTATGGATTGCTCAGGCCGAGTGCTGGGTTTGGTACTGGTTGGTACTCAAGGGCTTGTGGGCCACTGGACTGTTCAGCTTGGGAAGTCAATTGCACCTTCATCTAAGCACAGGAAGGATCCTAGTACACCAGTATTTTCTTCTTTGCCACCCCAAACCATGACTTTCAAAGGCAACATTGCCTAACACTCATGTCAATGTGTTGATGACGATTTCTAAGACTGACTTAAGTCTTGGGTATACATGCATATAACAAAAAGTAGACCTATCTACCTGGACTAATGAGATATTCAAAAGAAAATTATAAACTTGCAAAGTTATTATGTATAATAAATACGTCACACATGCTGCATGTAAAATTACTGTAAATAGTGAATGGCTCAAGACCTAGGTTACAAAAATTCATGTCAGTATCCGTATTTTGTCATTACTCAACTCATGAGTCTCCATTATTCATTAGAGGATAGGAGCACCCACAATACGCAAGGAAATCCTAATCCCAATAAGGAAAGCCCAATGCGGGCTAGACCCAGTTGGGCCAATCAGTAACTCCAACAATCATCACTATCAAAATAACACTTTGTCGCTTGTGAACCCAAAAACCTAGGAAGCACAAATGCTCCAAATTTGGTGCCATTTTATATTATATACACATACCCACATATATATAAAATATATTATATATGTATACCCATACACATATTTATAAAATATATTTATATATACACACATTTCTTTTGATAAAAAATGGTAATAACTAATATTAATAACTAATTTATATTTAATAATCACAATAATAATATTAACACTATATGGCCTCAATAAAATAAATAATAATAAAATATTTAAAAAATTTGAGAAGGGGAGCTACAACCTTATTCTTTTTGAACGTTGACTAGCGACCCTTAACTATCCTCTAACTATACCCGTGATATTTTCTATGATCTAGATCACGATTTCCTACGACGTGTTTTGTTGAACGTTGTAATTGATTGTTCTCCATCGATACCCGATTGTGTCTTCTCACCCTCCACCTATTCTTAATTTCGATGACGAAATTCTTGTAAGTTGGGTAGGATGTAAAACCCCTAAATTTCTATAATATTTTTTATTATATAAATTGGTATTGTTTTTTAATTTTGCACGTCACATAATCGTATTGTACGTCGCGTGCGAAATTTGCGTTTTTCGTAATTGCTTGTCGAGTGCGAACATGTGAGGTACATGCTTTTGGAAAAATGTCTTGATTATAAATTTATTTGTATGGAATAATGTTTTTAAAATGACATAAGATAAATATTTTTTAAACGTATTGCATCGCGACTGCCAAAAAAATTATTATCTTATAAAAATACTATCTTATTTTATTTTAGTAGTAATTTAGAAAAAAAAACTAGATTCTTGAATATTCTACTTGTGAAGTACATGAAATTTACTTCATGTATATTTTCAAAAACTAATAGAATTTATTTAGAAGTAATTATTTTAACAAAAGTGATTTCAAATACTTAAATATTAATTTTGATTTTTTGAAATTATTTATTTTTATAAAAAGGTATTGGGAATCGGCTCAATTTGTTGTAGTTTTGGTTTCGGACTCCTTTCGGAATCATTCTGTGGCCTAGTTAATTCTAGTTTGGGTTTTGTGGATATTTTCTTATACACCTGTGGCTATATTTTTATAAGTTTTTGTGGTTTTTCCTTTGGTTTGGCTTATGGAAATGATTAGGAAATGGTTATGTGTTTTGGTGGATGGAATTTGGAAGGCTGGAGTTATACTGGATTTTGTGTGGGACTTGCCAATGTGGCTAGATCATCCTAGTTACAAAGGAGATGCTGCCGATTTTTCTAAAATATTTTGAAAACCTTTTTGGTTTATTTCTTGAGTTCAGTTCCTGAAATTTGACAATTTTTGTGTTGGTTGGCTTTCGGATACAACTTTCGGGCGATGACCGTATCGGTCCATGGGCCCTAGCAAAAAGCAAATGAAACCGACATTTTCGGACGTTGAGGCATAAGCTAAAATGCAACATGAGATTTGTATGACCAAGTCTGATACTTACCCTATTCCACATTTTTATAATTAAATTTTATTTAGAACTTGTTACTGGCCTATAGTATTTTGGGTACAGGGCCTCGGCCTTTTTGATTGGACCATTTCACAGCACTCAAAGCTTGCCTCAGTTTTATTTTAATTTAATTTATGTAATATTTGTAAGGACATAAGTCCGGCTTTTATTTTATTCTCTGTCGTCCTTTATTTGTGTAGCTTAGGTTTTTCTGTTCTTTCTGGCTTTTGTAGTGTAGATTTTTGGTTATTTTCTGAGATTGTTGATTTCGTAGTTAGGCACGTAATTAATTTGTTACTAATTATTTTATATATATTAAAATTAATAAGAATTTCTCATATTAAGTAAAATTATTAGTAAATTAACAGATTCATGTTTTTTTTATCACTGAAAGAAAACCTTAGCTGTATATATATTATGAAATACCAAGTTTTGATATAAAAAAAACTGAAAACGCTATCTTTTCCAATAAAACAGTAAATTGACTCTGTTTTGTAAATTGACAATTGTAGTTGCGACGTTAGAGTATTACTCGTTTGATTAATTAAAATACTTAAAAACTTGACTAGAACCTACTTTTAGAGATTGTAACTAGCACACATAGAAATGGCTTATCTATGATTCTAAGTCCAGGATTCTCAACTGTAGGAATTCGAGGATGTAACTGACTTCCTCTCCAGTACCGACACCTCAATCCAGTCAATAGCAAAGGCAAGTACGGTTATGTTATCTCGCAATTTAATTAGTAATTGTTATCTTGCATGCTTAAACCACATTGCTATACGGAACTCTCTCCCGGAGTTCAAATATTGATTGTAGGATATTGGGGGAGTAGTGTAGTGCTTATGACCAATACCTTCATAATGCATAATTGTGCGAGCTTACCCCTCTTACACATGGGGATAAGCCGTATTACATCGCTAGAATGCTATTGTACAACCCAAGCCGGTCATATACATTACCTATTCAAATCATATTGTTTTCAAATATTAAATTGCTGGAAAAATTGTTGGAAAATATTGTTCAAGTATTTCAAACTGTTTAAAATTGCAAATTTCTGTTATATTTGAACTGTTAGATATATATAATTGTACTTTGCTCCTTTCCTGACTGGATCCCCCCAATATGTGACATTGATGATGCTGAGCTGTTGTTCAATAGCTATTATGATCCCGTGCTGTACCATGCGTTGCTTCCAGAGTCTTACTTAGAAGATGCTGATTCCGAGGTCGATGAGCCGACCATTTAGCTAGTTGATTTTCATTTTTCTCTATGTTAGAGTTGCAGACTTTTCATTTCAGTATTTCAGTTTTAGTTGTACTTTCAATTGTTGAACAAAAGTTTTAAATGTTCGTAATATTAAAGTTGTGACAAATATAATTGTTGTTGAGATTACCTGCATATAGAAACAGCTTACTACCGCTGTCTCACAACGGTGCAGGCTGGACATAATCCGATTCGACCCAACAATTTGGGATCGGGTCGTGACATGTTTTTAGTGGTGGCCCATGCAGGTCTGATCAACGCCTTAGGTAAACATATCTAGAAACAATTAGAACACTAGAACATTAATTTATCACAACATAGGACCAAAATATATTATAAATAAATATTTTTATTCGTTATAGACTGGTAGGCTACCTTGCTTATGTTTGTATCTTAAACCTTCCAGAGTATGGCCACGGACAAGACCACCACTGCTAGCGATGGGGTGTCATCACCCGATCACACCCTACCTCCCCAAGTAAGTCCGGATCCTACACCTCGACAGCTGACCGACCGTTCCCATAATGCACCAGCACCCCGTGGAGTTTACACTCCTACAACTCCGATGGCAGATCCTACATCTTTCCGGACTGAGCTGCAGTCCCATGCGGTAATGCCCACTCCAGCTGCCCCACCAGTGCCCGTGGACCCTACCGACCTCGTAGGCCTGCTACGAGGAGTGCTTGAGGCCCAGAGAGCCCAAGCTGAAGCTCATCGCGAACAGACTACAATTATGAGAGAAGGCATGGAGAATGCCCTCAACATGGCTATGGCTGCCCTCGAGAGAGGAGAAGCAGCCCAATCAGAACCAAGGCCTTTTAAGGTCGGCGATATAGAGAAATTCAAGAAGCTGGGCCTTCGACCCTTCAAGGGAACCGAGAGAATCATCTATGCCGACGAATGGCTCGACAGCATGGAGCGTCTCCTCAGTATCGTTCGACTTCCAGATGACCTCCAGGTCGAAGATGTAGGACTCCAACTGCTATATGTTGCAAGCACCTGGTATCGGAATGAACCCCGACTCCAGGACAGACAGCTTGATTGGAACACCTTGAAGAGGTTGTTCCGCAGGAAGTTCTTCCCACTATCAGAGTTGCGGGAGATGGAAAGACAATTCCAGAATCTGAAGCAAGGGAACATAATGGTTGGTGAATACGCGACATAGTTTGGTCAACTTAGTCGCTTTGCTAAGAACTTAGTTGCTGACCCCGTAGATCGTGCTAAAAGATTCAGATTTAGACTGAGGGAAGAGATTCGCACCCCCATGATCGCAGGCGATGCCAAAACGTATGAGAGGATCCTAATACGAGCTCATAATATAGAGAAGAGTCAGCCTACTCGTTCAAAAAGGGAATATTCTGAAACAAGCAATTTCCAGAGTAACCAGAAGAGGCCCAACGTCAACAACCACAACAGGCCTTCTCACCACCAGCACCAGCACCAGCACCATCAGGCAAGGCAAATGACAAAGCACCTCAGAAGCAGATCCCTGTCTGCGATTTCTGCAAGAGACCAAGATATCAGACAAACATCTGCAGGAAAAGACTAGGACACTGCCTAGTTTGTGGGTCTACCACCCACTAAGTGAGGGACTACCCCACGGCATTCAATCGGACCGGAATAATACAGCATAAAGCTTCCCTACCCACTCAGCAACAATAGTTTGGGCAACACCAACAGAAGGTTGGGCGAGCTTTTGCCCTAACAGTAGACGAGCAAGAGCCAGAGCAGGAACCCACCGCTGATGTCATTACATGTTCCATTTATGTGCATTCACATCCTGATTTAGCATTATTTGATTCGGGTGCATCATACAGTTTTATATCATCAAAGTTTATTTCCGCACATCACCTAGTTACGAGGTTTAGCAAGATGATATATAGAGTTATGACCGGTGGTGGACCCATACCCATTATCGAGACCTGTAACTGCCCCATAACTATCTCAGGCCACAAATTCTTAGCACCCTTACTTGTGATGTCCTTACCCAACTATAATGTAGTCTTAGGGATGGACTGGCTAGGTAAGCAACATGCACTGATAGATTGTCACAGAGGATGTGTAGTTTTTAGCCCACCAGGAGAACGGAGTTTAAAATCTTTCGAACTCCGGAAGATATGGAGAGTGTTATCTACTCCTTTATCATCGAAGACCCCGGGCCTCCGCATCCTATCATAGCAGAATTTATGGACGTCTTCCCTGATAGTCTTCCAGGATTGCCCCCAGATCGAGGTGTGAAATTCACCATTGATCTAGTTTCCGGCTCTTCCCCTATTTTTCGAGGAAGCTACAGAGTCAACCCCAAAGAGGATAAGGAGATGAAGGACCAGATTGACGAACAAAAGGCCCAAGGATTTATCAGAGATGGAGTTTTACCCCGGGGAGCACCAGTTTTGTTCGTGCCCAAGAAGGATGGAACCGTACGGATGTGCATCGACTACCGGGCACTGAACAACATCACCATCAAGAACAAGTACCCTCTGTCCCGGATCGATGACCTATTTGATCAACTAAGTGGAGCTAAGGTATTCTCGAAGATAGATCTCCGATCTGGCTACCATCAAATCAAGGTCAGGAAGGAGGATATTCCAAAGACGATGTTCAACACCAAATATGGACAATATGAATTTTTGGTCATGCCGTTTGGATTGACGAATGCCCCTGCGGTATTCATGAACCTCATGAACAAGGTCTTTCATGAATACCTAGATCAGTTTGTTGTTGTCTTCATCAATGACATTCCGATCTACTCGAAGATCGAAGAAGAGCATGAAGAGCATCTAAGAAAAGTCCTGGGAACTTTAAGGAGGGAGAAGCTCTATGATAAGCTATTTAAATACGAATTTTTTTAGACAAGGTAGATTTTCTAGGCCATGTTGTCACAGGAGAAGGAATTTTGGTGGATCCAAAGAAGATAGCTGCTATTGAGACGTGGACTACACCAAGTTCAGTTGCTGAAATCAGAAGCTTCTTGGGCTTAGCTGGCTACTACCAAAAATTTGTGAAGGATTTTGCCAGGATTGCTGAGCCGATGACGAAGCCCACCTGGAAGAACAAAGAATTTGTTTGGTCCGAAGATTGCCAGTCATCATTTGAGGAGCTGAAGAAGAGACTTACAACGGCGCCTATACTTGTGCTACCCTCAGGTACCGACAGTTTCTCAATTTACAGTGATGCTTTCGGTAAAGGATTGTGCTGTGTTCTTCAACAACACGGGAAAGTAATTGCTTATGCATCTAGGCAATTACGGACTCATGAGAAGAACTATCCCACGTATGATTCGGAGCTGGCAGCGGTTATATTTGCTTTGAAGTTGTGGAAGCACTACCTCTATGGAGAGAGTAGAAATATTTACAGATTATAGAAGTCTTAAATATATTTTTACTCAGAAGGAGCTGAACAAGCGACAGAGACGATGGCTAGAGCTGATGAAAGATTTCGACATCAACCTGCAGTATCATTCAGGTAAGGCTAATGTTGTTGCAGATGCACTTAGTCGATAACCGATGGCAATGTTTTTGACCAAGGAGCGGCACTTGCTGGAAGACAAAGAGAAGCTTGGATTAGAGATTGTACTGCCCGAAGAGAAAATAAAGAAACTGGGAAGAGAAACCATTGTACCAGGAGCTGGTTCATCAATAATGCAGTTGCAAGTGCCTTCAAGTCTGATGGACAGAGTCAAGGAGACACAATTCCAAGACGAGACACTTTGCAAACTCGAAGATCAAGTGCTGGCAGGAACACTTGAAGGATTTTCAATCGCCAGCGATAGAGCACCGAGGCATGGTACGAGGCTTTGCATGCCAACTGGAGAACTGAAGAACGAGTTGATACAAGAAGCACATCAGTCGCAGTATTCCATACATCAAAGAGCTAACAAAATGTATCAGGATATACGTACTGTAGTATAGTGAAACGGAATGAAGAAGGACGTATCCAGGTATGTGGCTAGATGTTTAATTTGTCAACAAGTGAAAGCTAGCAGACAGAGACCCGCAGGACTATTGCAGCTGCTAGACATTCCGGAGTGGAAATGGGAACAAATAACGATGGACTTTGTGTCAGAACTGCCTCGATCCCAAGAAGGAAAAGACGCCATATGGATTATTGTGACCGACAGACGAAGTCAGCTTACTTTATCCCCTTCAAGGTTGGTCTATCCACCGAGAAGTTGGTGGCACTATACATGCAGCATATCTACCGGATTCATAGAGTTTCAGTAAATATCGTATCTGACAGGGATACCAGATTCACCTCTCACTTCTGGAAAAGCTTGTACGACAGTTTGGGAGAACAATTGAAGTTCAGCACCGCCTACCATCCCCAGACTGACGGACAATCGGCGAGAACAATCTAGACGTTAGAGGACATGCTGAGATCTTGCATCTTGGAATTTGGAGTGTCTTGGGAAGACCATTTGTACTTGGTAGAGTTCTCCTACAACAACAGCTACCAAGCTAGTATCGGTATAACTCCGTTCGAGGCACTCTATGGATGTCGTTGCCGCACTCCACTTGCTTGGGACGACGTAGGAGAAAGAGTATTGCTTGGACCTGAGATGGTGACCGATGCAGCAGAAAAGGTAAAGATGATCAGAGATAAGCTCAAGATTGCTCAGGACAGACAGAAGCATTGGGCCGATAGCAGCCGACGACTATTAGAGTTCGAAGCAGGTGATAGTGTGTTTGTGAAGATCTTACCTACCAGAGGAGCTATTCGATTCGGCAGAGCAGGAAAGCTAAGTCCCAGGAATATTGGTCCTTTGAAGTACTGAACAGGATTGGAGAAGTAGCTTATCGGGTGGCTCTACCCCCAAGTCTCGAAGGCGTCCACAACGTCTTCCACGTTTCACAGCTCAGGCGCTATATTCCGGATCTGAGCCACATCTTGTACCATTCAGAGCTGGAAATTGGACCCAGCCTCACAGTACCAGAGAAGCCAGTGGCGATATTAGACAGAGAAGAAAAGAGAAGCAGGAATTCGGTGACGCCGATAGTCAGAGTGATGTGGCAGCAAAACTCCCCAGGCGAGTCTACCTGGGAGCAAAAAGATGAGATATGGGAGCAGTATCCGTAACTATTTGAAGCCTGAGGTAATTCCTAACCCTATCCTTTAATTTCGAGGACGAAATTTCCTACGGAGGGAAGGTTGTGAAACCCGTAAATTTCGGATTTATTTTTTAATTGTTAGATTTTGTTTGCTAATTAGTTTGGTCAGTTTATTATTATTATTATTATTTAGAAAACCATATTTTTTAAAAAAATTATTCATTAAATTTTTATTGCTTTGCTTGACCCGTCCCGAACTCATCTTGATCCATTTCTGAAATTGAACCCAATCTCGGTTTTTCGAAACAAATCTTTAAGTCTTTAGTTTATTATTTATATATATTAATTTCCTTATTAAAAGGAAAGAATTCCTTTCCTTTCTCAGAACCTTCCCTTCCGTTCACACCCGAACTCCTTCCCTTCTCCTTCCGAAACCGCCATGACCCCTTCCCCTTCCCGTAACCGCCGCCAACCTCAACTTTTTCTCTTCCCGTGACCCTAGCTTCACTCCCTATATAAACCTCCATCTCCATCTCCATCCTCATCCTCACTTTCCCTAATTTTCCAAAAGTCCTAGCCCTAACTCGAGCTCCCCTGACCGCGCCCCCGGCGACCCCGACCGCGCCCCTCCTGGCGACCCCGACCATCGCTCGATCCCAACCCCCTGTGCGCCCGCGACCCCCCTGCGCGCCGAGCTCGGCGACCCCCTCGCGGCTGCCTCCCGTCTCCGCCTCCCTGATCCCGTGCTCCGTGACCCCATGACAGCGCGGCCCGCTGTCCATCGTTGTTCCGAGCACCGATCCGTTGTCCGAAGCTGTTTTGGTATTCTCGAGTTATCCCGCGACTCCCCGACCAAAGGATATTAGGTAATTTCTGATTAATCACAGTAGTTCGTCCCTCCCGTAGAGTCGATGATGACACGATCTCCATTCCCGCTATGGGAATCGGCTCGATTTGTTGTAGTTTTGGTTTCGAACTTTCCGAACTCCTTTCGGAATCATTCTGTGGCCTAGTTAATTCTAGTTTGGGTTTTATGGATATTTTCTTGTACACCTGTGTCTATATTTTCATAAGTTTTTGTTGTTTTTCCTTTGGTTTGGCTTATGGAAATGATTAGGAAATGGTTATGTGTTTTGGTGGATGGAATTTGGAAGGCTGGAGTTATACTGGATTTTGTGTGGGACTCGCCAATGTGGCTAGATCATCCTAGTTACAAAGGAGATGCTGTCGATTTTTCTAAAATATTTTGAAAACCTTTTTGGTTTATTTCTCGAGTTCAGTTCCTGAAATTTGACGGTTTTTGTGTTGGTTGCTTTCGGATACCACTTTCGGGCGATGATCGTATCGGTCCATGGGCCCTAGCGAAATGCAAACGAAACCGACATTTTTGGACGTTGAGGCATAAGCTAAAATGCAACATGAGATTTGTATGACCAAGTCTGAGACTTACCCTATTCCACATTTTATAATTAAATTTTATTTATAACTTGTTACTGGCCTATAGTATTTTAGGTACAGGGCCTCGGCCTTTTTGATTGGATCATTTTACGACACTCAATGCTCGCCTAAGTTTTATTTTAATTTAATTTATGCAATATTTGTAAGGACATAAGTCCAGCTTTTATTTTATTCTTTGTGGTCCATTATTTGTGTAGCTTAGGTTTTTCCGTTCTTTCTGGTTTGTGTAGTATAGATTTTTGGTTATTTTCTGAGATTGTTGATTTCATAGTTAGGCGCGTAATTAATTTGTTACTAATTATTTTATATATATGAAAATTAATAAGGATTTCTCACATTAAGTAAAATTATTAGTAAATTAACAGATTCATGTTTTTTTATCACTTAAAGAAAACCTTAGTTGTATATATATTATGAAATTCCAAGTTTTGATAAAAAAAACCTGAAAACGCTATCTTTTCCAATAAAACAGTAAATTGATTCTATTTCGTAAATTGACGATTGTAGTTGCGACGTTAGAGTATTGCTCGTTAGATTAATTAAAAAACTTAAAAACTTGACTAGGACCAACTTTTAGAGATTGTAACTAGCACACGTAGAAATGGCTTATCTATGATTCTAAGTCAGGATTCTCAACTGTAGAAATTCGAGGACGTAACTGACTTTCTCTCCGGTACCGACACCTCAATCCAGTCAATAGCATAGGCAAGTACGGTTATATTATCTCGCAATTTAATTAGTAATTTTTATCTTGCATGCTTAAACCATATTGCTACACGGAACTCTTTTCCAGAGTTCAAATATTGATTGTGGGATATTGGTGGAGTAGTGTAGTGCTTATGACCAATACCTTCATATTGCATAATTGTGCGAGCTTACCCCTCTTACACGTGGGGATAAGTCGTATTGTATCGCTAGGATGCTATTGTACAACCCAAGCCGGTCATATACATTACCTATTCAAATCACATTGTTTTTAAATATTAAATTGCTGGAAAATATTGTTCAAGTATTTCAAACTGTTTAAAATTACAAATTCCCGTTACTATTTGAATTGTTAGATATATATAATTGTAATTTGCACCTTTCCTGACTGGATCCCCCCAATAGGTGACATTGATGATGCTGAGCTATTGTTCAATATCTATTATGATCCCGTGCTGTACCCTGCGGTGCTACCAGAGTCTCACTTAGAAGACGCTGATCCCAAGGCCGATGAGCCGGCCATTTAGCTAGTTGATATTCATTTTTGTCTATGTTAGAGTTGCAGACTTTTCATGTCAAGACCCGTTACCCAAATTGTTGGGCCGGGCCGAGCCATGTCCAGCCTACGCTTAAGATAAAGTGCAGTAAGCTGTTCTAGAGATAACAAGATAAGACTAAATGTGCTAACAATTCTATAAGTGAAGAAGAATCATAAATGCTCCAAACACAAAAGTCGTCGTATATAGTAAAATATCCAAGTACAAGTAAACTGAAATGTAAAACTGGATACATGTCCAGTTACAAAATGATATAGTCTAATACATGACTACACTAAGTAATCCCAAGCAGCTAAGCAAACTAGACGAGTCTCCCCGTAGGAACATCCTCGTATGGCAAAACCGGGTCCTCGACAGTGACTCCATAATACGAATCACAGAGCAACTCCTCCTCAGTAAGTATACCTACAACGTTATCCTGTCAGGACGGGAGCAAGTACTGTTTTCTAGCAAACTAAATATACAAAACTTGAATAGGAAGGTAATAAACTGGAATCATGGCATATCATGGTTTAATTGGTTCTTTTTAGAAATGACAACAAATAGTTTAAAAGTTTAAAACTGTAGCATGTACGTGAATCGGTCAATAGGTAATCAAGATGTACAGCGGCACATATCAAGTTTTTCTGGCATGCACATACGTGCACGAGCGGCATCGGTGTATATCCATACACAAACGCGAGATCAGAACATACGGCAAGGGTACATATAGAATGTCACCGAGCGTGGTAAATACATACGGAGAAGGGGGTCATGTTCACGTACAATACTAACAGTTTCCCCTTAACCCGTTATTTAACATGTGAGAGATACGAGAACAGTAAAAACATGTGGAAGATACAAGAACGATATAAAGCATGTGAGAGATATGAGATACTGTCCTAAACATGGTAGAGACTGAAAGTAATACAACATGTAACGTTCAAACTTGCTACCCCAAGGATCAGCATTTAACATGGTTGGTAAGTCGCAGTTTATTGTTCTAGCAGTATGTAAAGTTCGTAGAAAGTACTTGCCTCTAGCAAAGCAAAACAAGCTACGATAAATGTGCTATGGATGTCTGGTAACTCGTCACTGTAGAAGTAAATATAACAACTTAGTTTTACACTAAGCTAAATCACTAGGACACTAATTGGTGCGACACGACTTGTGACTGGGCACCTAGCCAAAATGATGACTTGGCACAGGAGACCAATGTGGGATGACACACTATGTTAACTAACTTTCTAGGGTCTTTACACTAGTGAGGGATGGGGTTCAATACGACTAAAACTCCAAATAACACAAAAAGCTACAAGTCGTAATTAATCAATAAATAAATCAAAAGATCATTGTGTTCCAACAATTTTTAAAGTAGACAAAAAGCCTAGTTTTGCATAAAACAAAGTACCAAAACGATCCTTGCTAACTATAGAAATTTATTATAATTTTTCTGGAATTTATTAACCAGTACAAATATTTTATAAAAATCAGTTTTCCTAAGTATACAGAAAGTGAGTTTTGGTTTCATATGCCAAAATAGTGGCAAAACAGTAAATTAATTACTACAAAAATTATACTAAATTAGCCAACTTAACAAAGTATCTAAAAACTATTTTTCCATAATTTTGGCAACACTCTAAGTATTTTTAGAAAATCATAAAACAGCTATGCACAATAATAATTAATTATCTGCATATTTTGTCCATGTATATAATTTGAACCAAAGTTCAAATACAGGACCCAAGGCCATGAATCAAGTCCAATATGACTTGTACAGGTCTTGAATGTGTGAAAACACATTTGAGCCCAAATACCCATGCTAGGTTTGGACATCAAATGGTTGCAGTAATTTAAATACAATAAAAATAGAAGTTGGTAATAGTGCAAAATAAATATTATTATTTTAATATGGTAAAATTATGCATAGTGAAAATATACATATATATGTTCTAAAAGTACATATATATATATATATATAAGGAAAATACTTAATTATAAAAGTACATATATATACATATACTAATATTGTATATATATATATATACATAGTATAAATATATATATACATATGAAGATATATACATATATACATATATGTATATAAATACAAATAAATATATAAGATTTTATTAAGCATAAAAATATATACATATATAAAATACTGCTAAAATACAGTATATATACATATATATATACTAATATATATATATACACATATATATAAATATATATATAAAACTGAAAAAGAAAAAGAAAAAGAAAAGAAAAAAAGAAACTGTAAAGGGGGGGCTCGAACCCTGTCCAGAGAAGCGCGCGGGGGGGGGGGTTTGATTCGTTCGGGCTGGCCAGTGGGTCAGCCCGCTAAGTCTGTTAGGGTTAGGTTTTAGTTAAATTTATTTAGGTCAGGAATTAAATGGGTTTTTACCCGTTAAACAAAGCCCAACCCGTTAGTCTATTTCACAGTTTGTCTCGTGTCCATACAGTCCAGGACACGAGAAGTCGAAATCTGACACAGAGTCGACGTGTCCGTGCCCAGCACGACACGTACGACTCGGCTAACACGTGTCCAGCACCACAGTTGAGTCCCCCGTGTCTAGGCGAGTCTCGTGTCTCAGTTTGAGACACGTACGACACAGAGGAAGGAATGTTACCCACGTGTCCGGCGGAGAGGAAAGGTTTCGAGAGGGCGAACGGCGGCTGGGGGCGTCGGCGTCGTGGCGCTCGGGTGGCGATCGCCTTGTCTCGTCGGGGCGAACTCGTTGATGGTGGTGGTGGTCGATGACGTCGAGCGGTGGTGGTCGAACGGGGGTCGCCGGAGTTAGGGTTAGGTCTAGGGTTTTTGTTAGATGGGCGGAGGTACGGTGGTCGTGGTGGTCGGGGGAAGTGGTAGCTAGGTCAGAGGGACGAGGGGGGTTTTAAATAGGGTCTTTAGGGCGGTGGGGGCTGCCGGATTCGGCGGGGGTAGCGTCGGTGAGTTGGTCGGGCAGCGTCGTGAGTCAGAGGAGAGAGAGAGAGTCGGTCGGGGGTTAGGTAATTTTGCAATAGAGTCCTTAGACTTTTAGGTTTTTACAATTAGGTCCGCTTTATAAATAAATGCAAATATTAATTTGCATAACTGAATTAAAATAATTCCTAAATTACAAACTGCTATAATAACAATTTAAATAATTATAAAACTGCATTAAAACAATTCTAATAATTACAAAGTGATATTAAAACAATTCAGCAAATTGCAAAATGATATTAAAACATTTAAACAAATTACAAAATGATATTTTTCTCATTTAAAACTCATTTAAAATTCATTTAAAATTCATTTAAAAATTCTAGAAAATTCCTAAAATCATATTAAATTATTTTAAAACCAATAATGACATTTAATAATTAATTAACACTAGTTAAAAAATTTTGAAAATCAGGGGCTTACAAGTCTTCCCTCCTTGAAAAATTTCGTCCTCGAAATTCACAGGGATTGAAGACCCTACAATATTCTAGCATAGCAAGCAACACAACAAAATGACTAAGGCTACGACCAAAACTAACCTCCCGAAACCTGTTCCGGCTCCGGCTCAACGGCTAGACTATAAACTCTCCCCTGAGGTCCCTTGGCTACTGGGCAGTCCCGAATCTGATGGATGGCAGACCCACAAGCTAAACACTGACCCAACCTCTTCCTACAAACGAAAGCGTCGTGGCCTACCTTCTTGCAGAATGCACAAAAAGTTCCCTTCTGCTGCTGTTGTCGGGGTCCCGGGGCTCTAACTGGCTGGGTCGAGTGATGTGATGTAGGGGGATGGTAAGTCTGCTGGGGTGGCGTCGGCGCTCTCTGCTGGAAAGCCTGACGCTTGGACGGTCCCTCGTGATGTACAGAAGCCGGCCTCTTGCTAGACAGAAGACGCTCCTTAATGCTCCGGGCCAACTCTAGGCTCTGGTAGTAGTCAGTCGTACCGTTCGCCACTATAAGAATGCCAATGTCTGAAACTAGACCATGGCAAAACCTACGGGTCATCTCCTCTGGATCAGCAACCAGACTAGGAGCAAAACGGCTCAAGCGACTGAACTCTCCCGCATAGTCGTCAACAGAACGGTTCCCCTGCTGGATGTTCTGGAATCGTAACCCCATGGCTACTCTAGCAGTGGTCGAGAAGAATTTCTTCTTGAACTGGGTCTTGAACTGGTCCCAGGTGGATCTACCTCTCGCGAACAACGGCTCATTCCTGAACCAGACTCCGGCTAAGTCTATCAGCAGAAATCCTGCTGCCTCTACCTGAAGGTCATCTGGCATCCTAACTCCCAGAAGCTTCCTCTCTACTGAATCTAGCCAATCATCAGCTACTACTATGCCCTCAGTCCCTGAGAACTCCTTGGGATTCAGACCCATGAAGTCCTTGACCGTCCCCGCTCTCTGCCGCGGCTCTACATATGGTGGGACCACGGGACGTCCCTCAGAACGCTCCATGCTCTGGCGGAGTAGGGTAGTCTGCTCCTGATGGGTTGTTAGGAACCCCTGAATCAGTGTGAGCAGCTGGTTCCCGTCGAGTGTGACGGAAGCCTGGGTGGGTATGGTGATAGGGGGTGGTGGAGGTATTGGGTCCTGCCGGGCCTGGGATGTGGAAGGTGGTATCTGGGTCTGTGGATCTGTGGAGTGGGGAAATGTGGTAGGTGGAGGTGTATCAGTCAACCGGTCAACTGACTGGATATGGAGGGCCCCATTCTCGGGGGTAACATACTGGGCCGAACGAGTAAGCACCATCTAAATTACACATAAAAAGACTTATAAGGACTTATTTAAAGCAAGCAATCATATGCAAGAAAATCTAATTATAATAGCAAATATGTGATGTATTTCCTATGTTGTAATCCTAGCATTCCTCTAAGTGTTCTAAGCGTCTTTCTTAATATTGTCTAATTACCTTAAGTTCCTAATTGCAGGCCTGCTTGGTACAATAACGTAACCAAACAGTTTAGTCAGGACCTGCATGGGCCACCAAAAAAACATGTCACGACCCGTTACCCAAATTGTTGGGCCGGGCCGAGCCATGTCCAGCCTACGCTTAAGATAAAGTGCAGTAAGCTGTTCTAGAGATAACAAGATAAGACTAAATGTGCTAACAATTCTATAAGTGAAGAAGAATCATAAATGCTCCAAACACAAAAGTCGTCGTATATAGTAAAATATCCAAGTACAAGTAAACTGAAATGTAAAACTGGATACATGTCCAGTTACAAAATGATATAGTCTAATACATGACTACACTAAGTAATCCCAAGCAGCTAAGCAAACTAGACGAGTCTCCCCGCAGGAACATCCTCGTATGGCAAAACCGGGTCCTCGGCAGTGACTCCATAATACGAATCACAGAGCAACTCCTCCTCAGTAAGTATACCTACAACGTTATCCTGTCAGGACGGGAGCAAGTACTGTTTTCTAGCAAACTAAATATACAAAACTTGAACAGGAAGGTAATAAACTGGAATCATGGCATATCATGGTTTAATTGGTTCTTTTTAGAAATGACAACATATAGTTTAAAAGTTTAAAACTGTAGCATGTACGTGAATCGGTCAATAGGTAATCAAGATGTACAGCGGCACATATCAAGTTTTTTTGGCATGCACATACGTGCACGAGCGGCATCGGTGTATATCCATACACAAACGCGAGATCAGAACATACGGCAAGGGTACATATAGAATGTCACCGAGCGCGGTAAATACATACGGAGAAGGGGGTCATGTTCACGTACAATACTAACAATTTTCCCTTAACCCGTTATTTAACATGTGAGAGATACGAGAACAGTAAAAACATGTGGAAGATACGAGAACGATATAAAGCATGTGAGAGATATGAGATACTGTCCTAAACATGGAAGAGACTGAAAGTAATACAACATGTAACGTTCAAACTTGCTACCCCAAGGATCAGCATTTAACATGGTTGGTAAGTCGCAGTTTATTGTTCTAGCAGTATGTAAAGTTCGTAGAAAGTACTTGCCTCTAGCAAAGCAAAACAAGCTGCGATAAATGTGCTATGGATGTCTGGTAACTCGTCACTGTAGAAGTAAATATAACAACTTAGTTTTACACTAAGCTAAATCACTAGGACACTAATTGGTGCGACACGACTTGTGACTGGGCACCTAGCCAAAATGATGACTTGGCACAGGAGACCAATGTGGGATGACACACTATGTTAACTAACTTTCTAGGGTCTTTACACTAGTGAGGGATGGGGTTCAATACGACTAAAACTCCAAATAACACAAAAAACTACAAGTCGTAATTAATCAATAAATAAATCAAAAGATCATTGTGTTCCAACAATTTTTAAAGTAGACAAAAAGCCTAGTTTTGCATAAAATAAAGTACCAAAACGATCCTTGCTAACTATAGAAATTTATTATAATTTTTCTGGAATTTATTAACCAGTACAAATATTTTATAAAAATCAGTTTTCCTAAGTATACAGAAAGTGAGTTTTGGTTTCATATGCCAAACTAGTGGCAAAACAGTAAATTAATTACTACAAAAATTATACTAAATTAGCCAACTTAACAAAGTATCTAAAAACTATTTTTCCATAATTTTGGCAACACTCTAAGTATTTTTAGAAAATCATAAAACAGCTATGCACAATAATAATTAATTATCTGCGTATTTTGTCCATGTATATAATTTGAACCAAAGTTCAAATACAGGACCCAAGGCCATGAATCAAGTCCAATATGACTTGTACAGGTCTTGAATGTGTGAAAACACATTTGAGCCCAAATACCCATGCTAGGTTTGGACATCAAATGGTTGCAGTAATTTAAATACAATAAAAATACAAGTTGGTAATAGTGCAAAATAAATATTATTATTTTAATATGGTAAAATTATGCATAGTAAAAATATACATATATATGTTCTAAAAGTACATATATATATATAAGGAAAATACTTAATTATAAAAGTACATATATATACATATACTAATATTGTATATATATATATACATAGTATAAATATATATATACATATGAAGATATATACATATATACATATATGTATATAAATACAAATAAATATATAAGATTTTATTAAGCATAAAAATATATACATATATAAAATACTGCTAAAATACAGTATATATACATATATATATACTAATATATATATACACATATATATAAATATATATATAAAACTGAAAAAGAAAAAGAAAAAGAAAAGAAAAAAAGAAACTGTAAAGGGGGGGCTCGAACCCTGTCCAAAGAAGCGCGCGGGGGAGGGGGGTTTGATTCGTTCGGGCTGGCCAGTGGGTCAGCCCGCTAAGTCTGTTAGGGTTAGGTTTTAGTTAAATTTATTTAGGTCAAGAATTAAATGGGTTTTTACCCGTTAAACAAAGCCCAACCCGTTAGTCTATTTCACAGTTTATCTCGTGTCCATACAGTCCAGGACACGAGAAGTCGAAATCTGACACAGAGTCGACGTGTCCGTGCCCAGCACGACACGTACGACTCGGCTAACACGTGTCCAGCACCACAGTTGAGTCCCCCGTGTCTAGGCGAGTCTCGTGTCTCAGTTTGAGACACGTACGACACAGAGGAAGGAATGTTACCCACGTGTCCGGCGGAGAGGAAGGGTTTCGAGAGGGCGAACGGCGGCTGGGGGCGTCGGCGTCGTGGCGCTCGGGTGGCGATCGCCTTGTCTCGTCGGGGCGAACTCGTTGATGGTGGTGGTGGTCGATGACGTCGAGCGGTGGTGGTCGAACGGGGGTCGCCGGAGTTAGGGTTAGGTCTAGGGTTTTTGTTAGATGGGCGGAGGTACGGTGGTCGTGGTGGTCGGAGGAAGTGGTAGCTAGGTCGGGGGGACGAGGGGGGTTTTAAATAGGGTCTTTAGGGCGGTGGGGGCAGCCGGATTCGGCGGGGGTAGCGTCGGTGAGTTGGTCGGGCAGCGTCGTGAGTCAGAGGAGAGAGAGAGAGTCGGTCGGGGGTTAGGTAATTTTGCAATAGAGTCCTTAGACTTTTAGGTTTTTACAATTAGGTCCGCTTTATAAATAAATGCAAATATTAATTTGCATAACTGAATTAAAACAATTCCTAAATTACAAACTGCTATAATAACAATTTAAATAATTACAAAACTGCATTAAAACAATTCTAATAATTACAAAGTGATATTAAAACAATTCAGCAAATTGCAAAATAATATTAAAACATTTAAACAAATTACAAAATGATATTTTTCTCATTTAAAACTCATTTAAAATTCATTTAAAATTTATTTAAAAATTCTAGAAAATTCCTAAAATCATATTAAATTATTTTAAAACCAATAATGACATTTAATAATTAATTAACACTAGTTAAAAAAATTTTGAAAATCAGGGGCTTACATTTCATTTCAGTTTCAGTTGTACTTTCAATTGTTGAACAAAAGTTTTAAATGTTCGTAATATTAAAGTTGTGACAAATATAATTGTTGTTGAGATTACCTGCATATAGAAACAGCTTACTGCCGTCGTCTCACAACGGTGCAGGCTGGGCATGATCCGATTCGACCCAATAATTTGTGATCCGGTCGTGACACCCATTGGTCGCTCCAAATGGCATAACAAGGAACTCCCAATGTCCATATCTAGATCTGAATGCTGTTTTCGGGACGTCTTGCTCTCTGACTCTGATCTGATGGTATCCTGACCGCAAGTCAATCTTCGAGAATACTGCCACTCCTCTGAGTTGATCAAATAAATTATCTATTCTTGGTAGAGGATATATGTTCTTGACTGTTACAGAGTTCAAGGTACGATAATCAATACATAATCTTGACGTACCATCCTTATTTTTTACAAGAAGTATCGAGTCTCCTCAAGGTGATCTACTAGCACGAATGGATCCCTTAGTTCTGAGTTCCTCAATCATCCTGTACAAGATCTCTAACTCTGAAGGTGCCATCCTGTAGACTCCCTCTTACACTGGTGATGTCCCTAGAAGCAAATCAATGGTGAACTCTATCTCTCTCTGGGGGCATGTCTGGAAGATCTTCGAGAAATACATCAGGAAACTCTTCCACTACTATGGAAAACTGAACTGCCACTGCTACTGCCATCCGCAATACTGGTGGAGAAGGTTCTACTTCACCCCTAGAGAATGAAAACTCTGCCTCACCGGGAATACCAAAAATAATCCTGCCGATATGGCAGTCTACACTTGCTTATTGCTCCTTCAACCAATCCATTCCTAGGACCACATCATAATCGGCCATCAGGAATTCTATCAACCTAACGGGAAACTCTCTACCGCTAATTACGATTCGACACAAGAAAAATACTCTATCTACTCCCATAAGACTGTTACCAATAAGTATATTGAGCCTTAATGATAATGACTCGGGCTCCTGTCCTATCCGTGTTGTGAATCGTGCAGACATAAATGAATACGATGAACCCGAATCAAATAATACTGATGTTGGAAAAGAGTAGACGAGAATGGTATATGCTACCACCTCACCTGAAGCTAACTCTTCTGCTACGGTCAGAGCCATAGCCTGACCTTGCCCTCTTGGTGATAGTCCCCTTTGCGGGTGACTGTTTTCTATAAAGAAATTCTCTTTATTTGTTGTGTTTCTGGGAAAATTACAACTATAGGAATCCGATCTAGAAGACGATCGCTTTATCCCTTGGACTATGCGAAGAAGAAAAGCTCTCAAAATTTTGACAGTAGATATCAATGTATCTGTACAATGAATGAGAAAAAGAACTCTATTTATAGTCAAAAATAATAACTGAAAAGATAACTGTCTTCACAGCCTGTGCTTAGTTGAAAATCATGCAGGATTTAACATACGCAAGGCTGTGAGCAGTTACTGGACGTGACCTGTAACTGTTGGACACATGGCAATCATGCATGAGTCATGTGCAAGTTACAGGACACGCAGGCGAGAGATCAGTGGCATGGCTGCCACGTACTCCAATTTGATGAAATCCACGCAGACTTGTTGAAGACGAAATCCATGCGAACTCGGTGTAGAAAGCTTCAAAATCTACGCAAACTTGGGGCAGGAAGCTTCAGGATCCATGCAGACTTCGAGGCAAAGAACTCAAAAATCCACGCAAACTTGAGGAAGAAAACTTTAGAATCCACGCAAACTTGAGATGAAGATCACAAATACACGCAGACTTGAGATAGAACTGCCAGCTGTCTTAATTCGGCGTGTCTCGACTGACACAGAATCTCTGACAATGATTGCTTTGTCAGTCGCATTAAATGACAAGAAACCCTTTTGGTACGCCAACTTGACGAAGGCTGAGTCTTGCTGAAGAAGATTTCGAAAATCACGCAATAGACGGCGATGATCTCTCGAAGTCTGTGCATACGTAGCATACGAAGAGACATTCTTCGACTGTTGTACTGTCAGTCATAATTACTCTCTGACAAATGATGAGCTGTCTCCCCAGCGTGATTTGTTTATATTGTCTGGATCAATTGAGCGTGACTTTCATTTTTGAGGCCTACAAAACCCCCTTCAAAGTTTTCGAAAAATGATAAATTATTTTGAAATACTTTGAAAACAGAGATGATAAAATGGATTTAGTCACGCTGAGATGACTCCAAAATTTTTCGGAAGTCGAAAAGACTTCGAAGTTCTTTGAAAACATCCAAATGAACTTATTAAATGTCATAATGACTCTTCGTTCTCCGAGACTGATTGTATCTAATTTATGGTGGAATATGAACCGCCGGCGAGCTCTGTTATATAAACAGGGAGAAGATTCATTTTTAATCTTCATCTTACGTCAATATGACACCAAAGGAAGAAGCTGAGGAAGAAGCACGCAAGTTGGGCTTTTGTTCCCATGGTGATCCCACTTTTGGGGGTGAAGAGCCAGAGCCCCTTGTCTTCGAGCTCAAAGATGATCCCTTGCAACTAGCCAAGAATTTTTTGAGCTATTTTGGCTTGGATGGCTCGTCCTCTTCTGATGGGCGCAGCTTCATAGAGCAGCGTGAAATGTTTAAAGCTCTGTTGCACTGTCTGGGAGTTAGGCGTAGAAGAACTAGGCACCAAGCTCAGTCGCTCTGGAAAATAGAGCGTGACTTTTATGCTTTTGTTGTACTCTTTTTGTCTTGTCTTTTGTAAGGTCATCAGTGCCTGTCATGAAGAATGTAGTACAACTTTTGCATTGAACAGCGTACATTAATGAAGAATGTTAATTAGCACTTTTTGACTGTTTCCAATGTTGCGCTGTCTTCCAAAGCACACGTGTCATTCATTCCATGGTTTACGAGCGCTATTTACGCGGATCTTTTCCAAGAATAGACTTGTACTTTGTCCTTTAAATAGGCAGCTGAGTTTTAAAGATACTCATCTCTCATTCTTCTTCTTTTTCTCTGAGAACGAAATTTTTGAGAGATTTCATTCTCAAAACAGGAAAGCAATGCCTTCTAATGTTCGATTTCTGCATACTGTATCAAACATAAATTTGCCAATCCTTAGCACCAAACTTGAAGGTAAGTCCAGTATAGTACGCGTACTATTTTTGCTGTTGAAGATAGGCTTTCTGTTTCTGATTGAACAATGCACGCTTGACCAGTCAGTGCGTGTCAAATGACATTTCTGTTGATTAATTCTCTTTTTCCTTGCTATTTTCTGCAGAAGCTCGGCTAAAGATTTTCTTCAGAATTGGCATTGGTGATGTGGATGCTGTGGAGAATATCCTGCTGACACCAACATCAGGGAGCTCATACGCTTTTGACGCGTACATCAGATAACTCAGAACTCTTCGTGGGATGGAAGGGTCTTCCTTAGATGGTAGGAAGAGCCTTTATACACGAGAGTTGGATGGTGGAGTCAACTCTACCCCGAGAAATCGGGTAGTAGAGTTCCTTTCACGGGAGAACTAGGAATTGTATCCCAAGGTTTGGATACATTCCTGTCTTTCTTGAGAGGTTACCCCCAATCCACCAATTGTATTGGCAGCACTACGACTTTGGGTTGCCATACTCTGTGGTTCTCCTCTCATCTGAGAGAGAAGACCAGAGTTTGATTCCTGCTGATCTGGTCGTGACTGGGACCCAGATAGTCAGGAATTGCCACCAACAACGAACCTGACGGAGAAGGTCCGACGGAGAAGATCCAAAGAAGAAGATAGATCTCTATTAGGTTATTGTTGTGGTGTAGAATGAAAATCCAAGATTTGTAATAGATTTCCATTATGATTTGTAAGAAAGTCTAAGAAAATGTAATAGACTTTTTTGTGGTGAAATGAGAATGGAAATGATAATTCTTCTATGCTCAATGATTTGTATTTGTAGATGAATTGTGGACATGATAGATAATAAAATCATCTTTTCTGTTTTAGAGTATATAATATTATCAGAGGTATTATGGACGTGATAATATATAGGAACTCAAAAGAAAATAGATTGATTTCTATGCAGAGGTCAAAACATGACAAATGAGTAAGCAGATTCGGAATTGATTCAGAGGTTATAAAAACATGATCAATAACGAATCCCCACTTAATAAATTGATAGAAGATTATGAACGGATAAACCGTTAGGAAATGATGAACAGATGAACTGTCGAGTGGATGTAATAAATGAACGGATGAACCGTCAAGTATTAATGAATATGTGAAACGTCGGATGAATGTGAGAAATGAATGGATGAATGAATATGTGAAATGTCGGATGAATGAAGAACTTCTGTCTATAAATATAGCAGAGATCTGGCGAGAACGAATACTTCTACTCCTCAACATAAAAATGTCATCTGGAGAAGCATCTAAGAAGACTGAGATGGCCTCAAAGGTTCAGAAAGGCACTGAAGAACGCCCTGCTGGTCCAGCCAAAATGAAGAAGACGGAAGCAGGCAAAGGTTCGTCTGCACCCAAGCCACCAAGGGACATTCTGGATTTTTTGCTCGAACCAGGAAGGACTGAAGAAGAGGAAGCCATGAGGATGGCCGCTTGCAAATTCCTCGTGGGTTCTAACAAGGAGGTTCTCGGCTCTTTTACTGATCACATCTTTGAGAAGGACGGTAGTGGCCCACGTCCAAATGTAGAGAAGGATGATATTAATCTTCCTTAATATCATGTATCATCATTCATGAAAATAAAATAAAAATTTTATTTTTTTAAAACATGAATTTGTCTGATGATTACAAGTATTTACATTTAAATATAGTACTTTTTAAGGAATTTGCCATTAATAGGCATCAAAACTTTTTGACCATCCAATTCTGAGAGTTGATAAGCTCCATTTGAGAAAACATTGCTCACAATATAGGGACCTTCCCACTTTGCGTCAAATTTACCCTTACTCATATGAGTCATAGTCATAGGACGTCTGACTGTTAGAACAAGTTCTCCTTTTTGATATGATCAAACTCTGACTTTTTTATTAAAAGCGCTTGAAATTCTAGCTTGATAGAATTCAATATTCTGTTGAGCAGATAATCGCTTTTCATCCAGAGCTTCTAATTCCTGAAGTCGAAGACAATCGTTATTTTCAGCAGTGAGTTCATTAGCGATTGCTATCCTTAAAGAAGAAATTTGAATCTCTAATGGAAGAACAGCTTCGCAACTATACACCAGAGAGAAAGGTGTATATTTGGTAGCATTACGAACTGTAGTGCGATAAGCCCACAAACATTCCCCGAGCTTGTCACTCCAATTACGTTTGTTAGTGGAGATAAACTTCTTTAGGAGTTTGATGATAGTCTTGTTGAAAGCTTCTGCCAATCCGTTAGCTGCTGGATTATATGCGGTAGAAGCCACATTATTGATCCGATGATCGTCACAGAATCGAGTAAATTTCTGGCTGACGAACTGTGGTCCGTTATCATGAACAATGCGTCGAGGAACACCAAATCTGTAGATGACGTGGTGCTTAATAAAGCTGATGACAGTAGACGTCTTAACTTCAGATAAAGGAATGGCTTTGGCCCATTTGGAGAAGTAATCGGTTATTGCGAGAATGAACCGATGACCTTTAGATGACAGTGGATTGATCGGACCGACAATGTCCATGCCCCAAGCTTCGAAGGGCCATGATGCTGCCGTCGGATGTAGAAATTCCGAGGGTTGATGAATAAAATCCGCATGAATTTGACAAGCTTTACACTTCTTTGCATATTCGATGGTATCAGATACCATGGTGGGCCAATAATAATCCATACGTCGAATACGGTCTTAAAGTTTTGGTCCTGGCTGATGTGCTCCACAAATTCTATCATGTACTTCACGAATGATTTGTTGAGCTTCGTCGCCGGCAACACATCGAAGGAGTAAACCATCATAAGCTCGACGATATAAGCTCTTTGTTGTATGATTGTAGTAGAATCTGAGTGATCGTCGTCTGATAGATGCTGCCTCACTCGGATCATCCGAAAGAATATCATATAATACGAGATCTAAGAAAGGAAGTCTCCAATCTTTATCCGTATTCTGGGTCTCAGCTGCATTATTGAAGGTAAATTCAATGCTAGAATCAGATGAAGAAGAGAATGATTTACGACCAAATCCAAATCCTCTTGTTGTATTGACATCGTGAGTTAATGTTTCTTCAATGTCAGCAGGAAGTCCGAGAGTCAGATTGTTCTCAAGGTGGAACAATTCTCGATTGTATACGACAATTATTCGTTGTCGCCTGACTGGAATAGCTAACACCGCAGCAAGATTAGCAAGAGCGTCAGCTTCTGTGTTGCATGCTCGTCTAACATGTTCTATGAAGAATTCCTTAAATGATGAGGCCATAGATATGGCCGCTCTATGATAAGGAACCAGATCTTGATGGCGAACTTCGTAAGTACCCCGTATCTGGTTGATAATGAGTTTAGAATCTCCATATGCTTCCAAATGTTGAATGTTTAAATATTTAGCGAGCTGGAGACCAATAAGTAATGTATTGTACTCAGCAACATTGTTCGAACATGGCTGATCAAGAGAATAAGCTCTTTGAATGGCAAGCCCTTCTGGTGATACAAGAACGATTCCGACTCCAGCGACAATGTTACCATGAGGACCTATCCTTGAAGCTCCATCAAAGAATAGACGTCAAGTAGGATCTTCTTCAGCGATTTGATTTGAATCAAAGACTTCATCTGGAATCTCATCATAAAGTTTTGAATCTTCCGGGATCGCATGAGCTGCCAGAAAATCAGCAAGGGCCTGTCCTTTGACCGACTTTTGGGGAATATAGTGCATGTCGTATTGAGCAAGTAGAATTCCCCAATTAGCCAATCGAGAGTTTAGAACACTCGGCTTCTTCATCATGACCCGTATGGGGTTGATCCTGGAGATGACATGAATAGTCTGACCCATGATATAATGTCGTGTCTTTTGGACTGCGAACATTAAAGCTAGACATTCTTTTTCAACCGGTGAATATCGAGGTTCAGCTCCGGTCATAGTGCGACTGAGATAGTAAATGGCTTGTTCATGACCATCTTTGTTCTTTTGAGCAAGTAATGCACCCAATGAATGACTCATGGCTCGGGTATACAGAAGAAATGGAATTCCTGAGACAGGAGGTACCAAAACTGGAGGGCTCATCAAATATTGCTTTATGTCCTCAAATGCTTTCTGACATTCATCATTCCAGACGAAAGAGACACCTTTCTTCATAAGTTTGTTGAATGGTCTGCAGCGTCCTGATAAATTAGAGATGAATCTCCTGATATAAGCGATCCTTCCTTGAAATCCTCGTAGCTCTTTTAAGGAGCGTGGAGGACGCATCTCTTGAATGGCTTTGATCTTCTCGGGATCCACGTGTATACCTTTAGCGGTAATGACGAAGCCGAGAAATTTGCCACTAGAGACTCCTAAGAAGGACTTAGTAGGGTTCATCTTCAATTGATGCTTGCGTATTAGATCAAATATAGTCTTCAAATCTTGGATATGATCCTCCTTTTGTCGACTTTTGACAGCAATATCATCAACGTAGCATTCTACTATTTTTCGAAGATGTTGACGGAATATAGTGCTCATAGCTCGCTGATAAGTTGCTCCTGCATTCTTGAGACCAAATGGCATAACTGTATAATAGTATGTACCAATTGGTGTTCTGAAAGAAGTGTGCTTCTCGTCGTCTGGAAACATCTTGATCTGATTGTATCCGGAATACCCGTCCATGAACGATATTCATTCAAACCCGCAAGTATTATCGATCATGACATCAGTGATTGGAAGAGGAAACTCGTCTTTAGGATAAGCCGCATTGAGATCGCGGTAGTCTATACAGACTCTGATTTTGCCAGTCTTCTTGAGAACAGGAACTATGTTAGCCACCCAATCAGGATGTTGTTCCTCTCTGATAAACCCAGAGGCCATGAGTTTACTGACTTCAGCTTCAATTGCATCCATAATGTCTGGACGGAATCGTCGCTGTTGCTGTTTGACCGGTTTAGCATTCGGCAAGATATTGAGCTTGTGAGTTATAATTTGAGGATCAAGCCCTGGCATATCTTCATAACTCTAAGCAAAGACATCGATGTAATCACGAATGAGTTTGATCATGTCTTTCTTATCAGTTTCTGAAAGACTTTCACTGATGAATATTGGTTTGGGAGATCCCTTTTCACCAACATCTATTTGAACAAGTTTATCTTCAGTCGGAGGTTCTTTTTGCTCGAAACGGAACTCCCATTGATTATCTAATCTTTGGGCCCACTGTTCTGATTCAGGTGAGATTTTAAACTCTTCTTCGTCTTCATCACTTTCTTCAGAATGGTCAATAGAAACCATGTTGGAAGACAAAATGTTGCAGTAGAGGTCCCCGATACTTGTATCGAAATCCCAAGAAGTGGTACTAGAAGAATCAGATCTCTTATCTTCGTCAGACTCGGGATCTTCATGGATAATATTGATGAAAGGAGTAGGAGCAGTATAACCCAATCAGCATTTCGTCCTTCCATATTTCAAAGGAGGAATCCGGACAGGTATTTTTCTTTCTTTTTCATCATTGAGGCCAGTCCTGAAGTCATAGCCCATATTTTTGATGATGTCTCTAGATTGCTGACTATAACGACGTAGTTGTAATCTTCCAATATCATCATTTTTGTCATCATCTTCAAGATCAGAAGGATTTTGAGGTCCTTTGTAGAAGAATATTGGAATGTCTCCTGGCTTTCTGCTTGGAACTAGAAAGTATGAAGATTGTACAGGTTCTAGAGATACATCTGTATGAACAGTCTGTACAACTCCTATGGTTATTGTGTTCAAGTCATCTAACAGATGTAAATAACTATGAACATAATTACACACATCAACGTACTGCAAAGGTTGAGACTTTTCATTAAATGTAAAAGCAGCAATATTTATATTGGGAGAAGGCTGAGCCTTAGAGATTTTAGCCAAGTCAATGACTAAAGGGGGAGAAGAAGAACGAGAAGAAGTATTGTTTCGATTAAGATCGATAACAAATGGCTCAGAAGAGGTGAGCTCCCTTGAAGTTTGAGATGGAAGAATAATCCGCCCTCCAATTGGAATTAGCAGAGTATCTTGTGAAGATACAGGAACTGTAGTACGCCCACTGACAGGAATGATCAGTGTATTTTGAGTAGATGACTGAGGTAACGGAGAGATCCGTCCACTCACTGGGATGATGAAAGAATCTTCTCCAGAGGGTTTAAGAGATTGTTGCTGAGTAGTTCGACTTTTAACAGGGATTATTAAAGTCTCACTTTGTGCATCTTCTTTCTCCATAGCTTGTATGATCCTTGTATACTCTTCTTTGTACATTCGAGAATCATTGAAATAAGCTTCAACCCCATGGAAGGGATTTATATCAGCAACTTCTTTTTGTACTCTTCTATTGCTATCAATGTATTTAAAATATTAATGAAGAGTAGAAGGCACCACATTATTTTCATGAAGAAAGGGCCTCCCCAGAAGAAGATTATAGGATCCCGCGATCTCGATCACATAGAAAGTGACTTTAGATCTGAAATTGCCTATCTGAAGCTTCAGATGAATCTTTCCCAAAGACTCTCTTCGGCTTTGATTGAATCCCAAGATAGTAGTAACCGTCTTGGAGAGCTTGTGAAGAGGGATTTTTAGTTCATCCAACAGACTCTTCGGCATTATGCTTATAGTAGACCCTGGGTCAATGAGGATACGATCTATCTTCATCGTATCAATATAGCCAGTGTAGTAGAGAGGTCGATCATGTCGATTATCCTCCAGTAGCATGTCGTCTTGTGTAAAGGTGATATTTGGGATAATCTCCAGTACACTATTGCAATGTAAGCAAGTGGCAGGTTCCGTATCTGGCTTTTTCAATTATGCAAGACAAGAGTCAGCTTGTAGAAGTGCTTCACTTAACGTCTCCCGAGTCTCTTTGGAAAGACGTAGAAGTTCAAAGAGGGACATTCTAGCTGGAGTATTAGCAAGCTGAGCTAAAATGTCGAAATTATAAGGCTTCTGAAGTCCAAAAGGAGAGGACTTCTTGATTGGCTTATCAAACCGAGCTTGTTGTTTGCCTTTCTCCAAAGCTGTAGACTTGGGAAGAACAGGTTCAGTGGATGATTCTTCTTCAGGAAGAACATTAGAAGCATTTTTATCAGCTGGAGAGATGTCAAGAGGATCCTCAGGACTTTTAGAATAATCCTTTAGGTAAGGTTTCCCCGTTCGAGTAGCACTAACAAGTGCTTCTTCTTTGTCTTTTGGCTCTGTGTCAGAGGTAGACCCAAGAGAAGTCATATGACATGACTTGATCTTTCCAGCCTTCTTGGACTTCCGAGAAGAAATCTTTTGAGGAGAAGGCGATTCGAAATCTGCCACTAGATCAGGATGGATCCACATGATTTCTCCAGTCTCCAAAGTGATTGGTGCTAATCCTTCAGACTGTGGAAGAGAAATATTTACTATTTCAAGAGTCGCCTTGGGAATAGGAACAATTCCACCTTCAAGGAGTTGAGGAGGGAAATCGCCGAATTGCATAGAGACGACATTAGAAGTGACAGTCTTTTCTTTTGGAGTAAGAGAGATAGCTCCAGATTTAATCATTTCTTGGATCTTTCCTTTCAGTACATAACATGTACGAATTGTATGACCCAGCATTCTGTGATATGGGCAGTATTTGGAATGATCTGTCTTACCAGCTTCATCAGGTTTCTTGATCTCAGGTAATTGTATCTTATTACCTTTCAGCAGACATTCAAAGATACCAAGGACATCGTCGTCATCGAAAGAATATTCTTCTTTGGGGCGAGGTATTCTTGATTGTTGAATTGTAGAAAAAGTTTGAACAGTTGATGTATCTTTGCTCTGAAGATTAACTTCAAGAGTTTCTTTTCCCTTGCGAGCATTGTTTTTATTGTTAGCACCTTGTCCTGTTTCTTTAGGAGTCATCTGCACTCCTAAACCTTTGAAGGTTTCAGCACTGATTTCTGCAGCTTTGGCACTGACTATGAAGGAAGGCCAATCTTGAAATTGAGTAGACCCTGTCCACATACTGATGATTGGTAACAAGTTTGATTTGCACGTGTCAATGGTGACAGCATCAGGAGTTCTAAGAGGCATCTTCAGAGCTTCTCTTCGAAACCGTTCAATGTATTCCTCTGTGGATTCATTATTTTTTCTGCTTGATTCTAATAAGAGCAGACACAGTCATGTCATTCAGCCCTTCATAGAACCTTTCAAGAAACATCTGTTTGAAACCAGCAAATGAGGTAATGCTCCCATCTGGGAGACTCCTATACCATTCATAAGCCGTTCCCTTGAGACATCCAATAAATACCCGAGTAAGGAGGGCATCACTTGGTTGCAGTTGATCAGTCATCACTTCAAAGTGATTGATAAACTGACTTAGAGAAGTGGTTCCATCATAGAATGAGATAGTAGGAGGCTTGTATTTAGGAGGATATGATACTTGCTTCCATTCTATCGGATAAGGCTGCTTGATGCCTAACCTTTGTAAACCATCCTTTTGTTTGAATGCCTCGAATTGAGTTTTGAGATTCTTCAATTCTTCAGAGACAACTCCCGAAGATTGTGGAGTTGTGGCTTGTAGAGAATAGTTGGGAGGAGGAACAGCATTGTAAGCACTACCTCCAGCTCCAGAGAGACTAGGATTTAGTTGAGCTGGTCCAGGAGTATTGGATTGTACTGCTGGAGGAACTTGTACTGGTCTTATATCAGTATCAACTGGTATGGCATCTGGTACAGTCTGTCGATTTTATAACTGAGCTATCATGAGTTCATACATCGACTTCATTGTGTCAGTCATAGACTTCATTTGCTGTTCCAAAGAAGCAATTCTTTGATCTTGAGGAGTCAAGGAAGAAAAAGGTTCATCAATATTCCCATCAACCATGTAAGTCGTGACTGTATGAGGGATTATTGATGAACTAGTGGATGTTGTATGTTCTGAATCATTGCTTCGTGCATCAAAGTCAAATAGGAGAATTATCCCCAGTAGGGAGAGGTGGGAAGTTAAATTCTCCAAGGAATTCAGAATCAATTTCAGGGATCAAATTTCTTTGACTAGAAGCCAGGACTCTTGCTCTGGTGTTTTTATATACTCCATCTGGACTATCAACTCTACCCCCGGTGTTTCGAGAAGTCATGTTGACAGAGGCAAACAAAGGCTCATCTTCATCAGGTATAGGTTCATACTGAATCCTATTGAAGACAGACTGTCGTTTAGTTTGACATCTACATTGCATTGTGATTCTTGGCTGGAAGTCACATTCATGATCACCATGGTCTTGAACCGTTGATTGACATCTGCAGTGAATTATGACTCTTGGATAGAAGTCACATTCAGCATGTTCTTTTAACATAAAATTACTCCTTCTCTTCTGTTGAAGATATTTCCGTAAATCTGTTTGTGAAGATTGAGGAGTATATTTCCTGTTCTTGGGTCTTAATGGCTCTTGATTATATAAAGAGTGATTAATGTAAGCCACATAGTTTCTTGCATACTCTGCATCTGGATCTTTTATCTTCATATCCAATTGGTATGGTTTCTTAACACCAGAAGTGCTGAGTTTTGTTCTTAAATCAGTGGAAGGTAACACATTGGTTTTGGAAACATGGAGTTTTCCTTCCATTGATCTGGATATTTGCAGAGAAGGAAGAGTTGAACCACTCCTTTGATTAGGAGTTGGTAACAGACCCTCTTTAATGGACAGATTCTGTGCCCAATTTGAAGAAGTCATAGGAGAAGATATTAAGGAATATTTCTTCTTAGACTCATTCAGATTTTGAGACATAGAATGTCCAGAAGGAAGAGTAGTCAAAAGACTATCTCTTTTCCTTTGACTAACAAAAGTATCAGTCAAAGCTGTTCCTGAAGTAAAAACTACAGGAGCAGAAGAAACAACTAAAGAGTTATTCCTTTTCGAAGGGACTTTGTGTGGAAGACCACCCCCAGTTCTAGTAGAACTCGGTAAAGAAGAAGAGATAACTAAGGAGTTATTCTTCTCTGATGAAATACACGCTGAAACAGATTTGGCTAAAGAACCAGTACTGTTAGGGTGACTTTTGATTTTAGAATTATACGCTAGAACAGATTTGGCTAAGGAACCAGTACTGTCAGCGTGACTTTTGAATGTGGGATTACACACTGGAATAGATTTGGCTAAGGAGCCAGTACTATCAGCGTGACTTTTAGAGTTGAATTTGTACGCTGGAACAGATTTGGCTAAGGAGCCAGTACTGTCAGCATGACTTTTAGAGTTGAATTTACACGCTGGAACAGATTTGGCTAAGGAGCCAGTACTGTCAGCATGACTTTCAACTTTGGAGATACACACTGGAACAGATTTGGCTAAGGAGCCAGTACTGTTAGCGTGATCTTTGATTGTTGTCATCTTCGAGTGCACAAGAGTGTGCGTGCTTGAAGTAGAGCTCTTGCCAGTGTTAGGAGCAGACACTGTGGCAGAGACTTCACCATTGACTGCCAACTAATTCTTAGGGACATAGACAGAGTGTCCCTTCGACTTGGCAGTGATGATGGAGGCTGGAGTGGACTTGCCACCCTTAGCCCGCTGCATTTCTTCATAGGCGAGTTGATCGAATTTGATCGTCATCACCTTCTTCATCGAGCCGATTGACGAAGTGTCGCATTGAGTTGTTGCCATCTCAGAAGAGGAGATAGTTTTCCCCAGCAGAGTCGCCAATTTGTTTTCCATAAAGAAATTCTCTTTATTTGTTGTGTTTCTGGGAAAATTATAACTGTAGGAATCCGATCTAGAAGACGATCGCTTTATCCCTTGGACTATGCGAAGAAGAAAAGCTCTCAAAATTTTGACAGTAGATATCAATGTATCTGTACAATGAATGAGAAAAAGAACTCTATTTATAGAGTCAAAAATAATAACTGAAAAGATAACTGTCTTCACATCCTGTGCTTAGTTAAAAATCACGCAGGATTTAACATACGCAAGGCTGTGAGCAGTTACTGGACGTGTCCTGTAACTGTTGGACACATGGCAATCATGCATGAGTCGTGTGCAAGTTACAGGACACGCAGACGAGAGATCAGTGGCATGGCTGCCACGTACTCCAATTTGATGAAATCCACGCAGACTTGTTGAAGATGAAATCCACGCGAACTCGGTGTAGAAAGCTTCAAAATCCACGCAAACTTGGGGCAGGAAGCTTCAGGATCCACGCAGACTTCGAGGCAAAGAACTCAAAAATCTACGCAAACTTGAGGAAAAAAACTTCAGAATCCACGCAAACTTGAGATGAAGATCACAAATACACGCAGACTTGAGATAGAACTGCCAGCTGTCTTGATTCGGCGTGTCTCGACTGACACAGAATCTCTGACAATGATTGTTTTGTCAGTCGCATTAAATGACAAGAAACCCTTTTGGTACGCCAACTTGACGAAGGCTGAGTCTTGCTGAAGAAGATTTCGAAAATCACGCAATAGACGGCGATGATCTCTCGAAGTCTGTGCATACGTGGCATACGAAGAGACATTCTTCGACTGTTGTGCTGTCAGTCATAATTACTCTCTGACAAATGATGAGCTGTCTCCCCAGCGTGATTTGTTTATATTGTCTGGATCAACTGAGCGTGACTTTTGACTCTGTCTTGATCAACTCAGCGTGACTTTCATTTTTGAGGCCTACAGTGACCTCTCTGTCTATTCTGAATCTGAGCTTGGGCATACTGCTGAGCCTGAGGCGACAATGGCCTCGGAGACTGGTACTGCTGCACTGGTGCTGGACCCCTAACCGATGGAGTGGTTAGATTTGATGATGATGCACTGGCTCTATCCGGACAGGACCCTATCTTGTGATCCGGTGCCCCACCAGCCAAGCATAATCCCTATGCTCTGCGACACTCTGATACTACATGTTCTGGCTTCCCACAATAAGGGCAGTCTATTACGGAAGACTGCTTATGCTTCTGTTGCTGAGGATACGCCAGCGTCGAGTACTGAATTGACAAAACTATGGTCGTCCTCCTAGGAGCTCCAATAGTCAAAACCCTACCTGCCGGGGCTGGTGCTAAAGACTGGGACATCTGCCCATAAGACCTCTTCTGTCCTCCACTCATATCTATAATCCTCTGCGAAGTATACTCATGCCTCTTCGCTGCTCGCAAGACGGCATCGAATGTATGGTGCTCAAACTGCTCCACTTATATGATAATCTCTAGGTGGAGCCCCTGCTGGAATCGCTGGACTCGGTCCAATTCGGTTGCCACTAAGGTAGGAGCAAACCGACTAAGCTTAGAAAACTCGGTCGCATATCCATTGACCGTCCTTCCCATCTGCTTAAGATTAGTAAATCTCGTCTACAGATCATAGGGAGTTACTACGTCGAAATACTTCGTCTGGAACTTGTCGCTGAATACCGTCCATAAGACAGGCGTCAGCAAACCCATTGCTAGCATCGCCCACCAGGTGCGGGCTAAGTCCAATAATTGTAGGCGCACAACGACCATCTCCTTATCCTCAGGAATCCTAGCTGCTTCTAGGATAACCTCTGTGTCCTGAAGCCATGCATCAGCAACAATAGCATCTTCAGTTCCATTAAAGAAAGGAGGGTTCAGACGCTTGAAGTTGTTGGCCGCGTTGTTTCATTGGTAACCAACTCTGCCCATGGTATCTTGTACTGTTTGGTGCAGGGCATCGTGTAACACCCAGTTTTCCCAAATGGGGGTAATTTTGAAATTTTATAATTATAATCATTTAATAATGATATTTAAATCATATTGTGATTTTTGGTGATTTTTAATCAATTTAAAACTATTTAAAATGTTGATTGGTGATTTTGATGGTTAACTAGTTAAACCCTAGTATTGCTAAGCCTAGAGACTAACCATGACCAAAGGAGCCTAGTCACATGATTAGAATTTCATACTACCAATTTTTAGCCTAAGGGTATTTTGGTCATTTTGACAATTTTGTAAAATTGTAATTTATATTAATTAAATATTGTGCTAGTCTTTTAGTGAAGCCTTAACCTAGAAGTTAACCTAACCTAGATTAGTCATGAGGTTAATATTAGGGTTAGAACATTCCTACTAAGTGCCAAGGTTAGTAATATCTAGATATTATTAGGAAAGATATTTTCTTTTTGAGATATTTGTGAAAAGAAGCCTTGGACCAATAGGAAGCTTGGAAATTGGTGGAGGAACCACAACCACTCATCTAAAACCCTAACCCTAATGTTTTCAACAGCCATACAAGCCCCATCCCTCCTATAAGTATCCCACATAAGAAATAATTGCCTCCTTTAGAAAACCTAGAAAAAGCCCTACTTGTTCTTCCCTAAAACTCTCCCTATTAATCCAAATTGAGCCCAAATTGAGTCAAATCAATTGCATCATCATTCCCAACAGTAGAGGATACTTGTGGGTGCTTGCTAGCAAGGTTCGAGGACGGTTGAACCGGAGAAAATCGAAGAAGACGTCGAATCGAGGCTCTTTACTTTGAGTTTTAACACTTAATAGGTAAAACCCTACAAACCCTAGTAAATTTCTGATTTCTTCTCATAGATGCATTCATTTAGGGTTCCCCTAGGTGTAGCCCAAGTTTGGTAGGAATCCGTGTCCATTTCGTGTCCGTATCGGACACGTATCGGTTTATTTAAATACGTGTTCGATTAAATGCCACATAGAAATAGATTTTAGTATTTTGCAAAACAAATTATAGTTTTGGGTAGCCCTAGACATGTAGGACACAAAACCCTAGGACTGAGCACGATTTAGGCTCGTGTTCGTGTCCAAATTGGATACGAACACGCTGTACGACACTGTCGTGCAGTGTCCTGCTGCTCGGGCGTCCAAGCAGACACGACATGGCGACTCAAGCTACTAAACTTGACACACACGTTGTCCTAATGACTGACACGACACTTGTAAATTTTCACAGCTTCTCGTTTAGTATGCACGAAGAAATTGGACCTGCACTGATTTTGTACAGTGCTGCGCATACTAGTTTCGAGACACTGATACGCACGCTTAACTTTGACATGACGACACTTGGACACGGGACAGGGTGTTCAGTCCCTAGCCCTATGTTTTCTCGACACGAGAGCAAGAGCACGTGGTGCCTCGAGCACTGTGTCGAGCCCACGAAGGCTTGACATGGCCGTACGACACTTAGCACGCACAGTACACTGTATTTTTATACTACCTGTTCATGACACATTCGACACTTCGTGTCCTAATTGCTGGACACGAATGACTCCCTTAAAACCATATTAGGATCACACATGATCACCAACCATTTAATTGATGAATTAAGTTAATTTCGATATCTAATTTACTTTTTCCTTTTCCTGAAACTACCCAGTATCAGTGAACATATCCTATTTTTTTCGAATGTTTTTAAAAACCACTTTCAATGATTAAATTACATGTTTTTACATATATTATATAGTTGAATATGCTTGGGATGTTAGGGTTTCATGTGGAGACTTGTTTAGGTTTCGAATAGGTTAGAATGTGTGCACTGTTTTGTGAAACTGTCAAGGCTATTGATTTCTGAGGTTGATAACCTATTTCTGAGATTTTTGATGTGTAAATTTTAAGCTGTTTTGATCAATTAATTGGGATGTTGGTTCACATATATGTATCAGAGATTGGCCTATGTATTGGGTTCATTTTAGCATGGGTTTTGGTTTTCAAATTTTTTTTGAACTGTCAAGACAAATAGAATCCTGAGTTGTATAGTTCAACTGTCAAAACTGAGATTTGGTTGTTCAAAACTGAAATTTACCATGTTAACTGTGTGCACTAAGCCCCAACACACTACACACACTCATATCTATCACATTACCCACCACTGTAGGTTACCACACCAACACACACCAGTGTACACAAACTGGAAACCTTAGCCTATCCCTCTATACACACACATGCCTAAACCTGAGAACATGATACTGAGATCACTTCACACACACACAGACTGAAATCAGTTAGCCTGAGATACACATGAGTATATACATATGGCTTTGAGGCTGGATACTCAATGAGTGAGTGTCTTAGTATTGTGGTGATATGGGAGTAGGTATCACAGATATTAGGATACTGTTAGCATCAGAACTGTGAATGTATTGAGAGTATAGCAGTAGGTGCATTAGCAGTTGATGTTAAGCCCACTCAAGTCCCTTGTTATGAGTAGGGTTGGTTTAGAGCAGTTCTTTGAATTGGTATATATGTTAAGGGGTTGAGGGAAGGATTAAAGTAGAGCATGTTGCAGTAGCAGATGCTTGCTTGCCTTGCCTTAGCATCAAGTACAGCTGCAAGCCTTGCTACATGAAATAGCAGCAGCAGTAGTAGAGCATGTTGCAGTAGCAGCAAGCATTAGAAGAGAGCAGTGGTTGATGAGTGTTTGGTGATATTGAATAGGTTGAGTTAGTGTGAAGGTGAGTTTTGGTTATATTGTGAGTTGGTTAGATTGAGAGTTTATCCTCATGCATTTTATAGTGATATATATATAGCCTATTATATATGTTTTGAGATAAGTATATATTATATGATAGATATAGGTAAATGTATAGAAAGATTTTATTACCTACTTATTAGAGTATAATATTATAGGAAGGCTAGGTATGTATATGTATATATATTATAGATTATATGTGTATGAGGTAGATGGTATCATGTATAGAGTATATATATATATATATATATATATATATATATATATATATATATATATATAATATATATATATATATTTTTTAATATATATATATATATATATATATATATATATATATATATATATATAGGTAATATAATATGTATGTAAGTATCTATATATATATTATAGGTATTTTCCCTATAGCTGATTTTATATGATATATCTATATGTGATGTTTTTCCTTTTGTTGTTGAGTTGGTAGTGTTGGCTATAAGGTTGGTTTAAGGTATAGGTTGTGCTAGAATTTTAGTCTATAGTTGATATAGGTTAGAATAGCCTAGTGTATGTTGTTTAGGTCTAGAGTTGACCAATAGTTGGACCAATGTTGTTAAGTATAAGTTCCAAAACCCTAGATTAGCCAAGTTGACCATTTAACTAAGTTGACCCAGTTAGACTAAGGTTGACCAGGGTTGACCAGTTGACCAAAAGTCAACTGTAAGTCAACATTGAGTCCAAATGTGACACTGACCTAGTTTGACCTAGAAATCATGTAGTTTGTATTGTAGCTTTCAATTCTCTTGTATTTTACATATCATGACTCATATTACTCTGTTTAGGACATTGTGACCCTGGTGCAGACATCTGATATTACACTACTCTTTTCAGAGTGTCAGACGAGTACATTCTCTGATAGTTCTCTCATTTATTCGTCAATTACTGTACTTCAGTTCTAGCTAGCTGTATGTGGTTCTCTGTTACAAACACGTATTATTATTTCTGAATCCATGTATATGATACTCATACTTACTCGTCTTACCTCTATTATTCGAATTACCATACGAATCACTATTCGAACCACCTATTCGTATCTTTATTTGCTGGTTGGACTTGTATTCGTCTTATGTATTGGATTATGGATTCATTTGTATTAGATGGGCAGAGAAATACTTGATTAGACATGTGAACATTCCTACTATTCGAACCACCCCCTGTGAAATATTCGAACGATAGCCATTCGACACCCGACCAGGTGTGTGATGTGCCGGATTTACCCATAGCCGTTTACATGTCTAACTAAATATTTTAAAACACACTTGGAGAATTTATTCGAATCATTATTAGAACATCATGTGAATCACTATTCGTATCACCTTATTCGTATCACCTTATTTGATTCACCTTATTAGAATAATGATTAGAATTACATTCGACTCATCTTATATTAGACTCACATTGGGATTACACTCGACTTATATTGTACTGTCTGAACTCATTATGTTACTCTAGTTCAGCTAGATCTTATTTTACAGTCTTCATTGCTTTGTTTCTCTTCTTGTTTAGTTACTTACTTTTTTGTACTTTATCAGTCTCTCTATACCATCACCTGAAAATTAAACTGCCATATTCATCAATACAACTGTCTAAAATTGCTTTATAGTTCTCTGTCATTTACTTGGGATTTCTTGATGAATTGTACTCATTCTTGTCTTGACTGGACCTGTTGAAAATATTACAGATGACTGCCCTGAGGACGTTTGTCCTACTTTCCTTGGAGCAGGAGATGGCTTAGCTACCTTTGGCCCCGACACTCAGGAGTGATCGGAAGACTAGCTAGTAGACTTGGTTTAGTTTTCATGTTTTAGAATTTGAATTGTAATGACTTGAGATACGAGTTTGTATTTGAGTTTGTTTGAGATATTATTATTTAGTAGTTTATAAATGTTGTTGTCTTTAGTTATAAACTTCTGAGTTATCTTATCGTTCTTAGACTGTGATTGAGATTCATTATATCTATACTTGTCCTCCGTTCGGAGTTGAGATTTGACAAGTACATTATATAATTGCGTGAGTTGTTGATTAGATAGAAACCTAGGACAGCGTTCTACCGCCGACACTGCGGCGTAGGCTGGACGTACCCACTTCTCGTGTCCTTACTCTAGGATACGGGTCGTGACACATCGCCCTGACAATCTTGAGATGCAAGCAATTCCCTGATGAGACCCACCAGGGTTCCATTATCAGCATCTATAGGCTGAACTGGCTGAACTGGGGGCTCTGGATCCCCGGAATGCATGACTCAGGAGGCCGCTCCAGAGTGTTGGGCTTGGTCTCCAGGTTGCTGTTGATCCACTAGAGGTGCTCCGCCTTGCTGATCAGTAGGACCAGGAAAAATACTGCTGAAGAAACGACATGGGGAATAATAAGGAAGGACCATGATAGATCGAGGATATAAACATGTAATCAGGTCAAGATTTTGGAAAGATTAGAAGACACGAGTAGAGATCAAGGGCGAGTGCTGATTGAGACATCTATTCAGTGAAACCCTCACATATCTTGATTTACAAGACCTGCATAGGCCACCACTTGAACCGTGTCACACCCAGAACCAGAATACTGGAGAGCGGGGGACAGACACAGCCAGCTATGTACATTAAAGTGTAACCCACCTCGATTGTACGGTCATGGTTGTTTAGATGCATGACGGTTTTACTACAAGCCAACAGTCACTTATGTTCAGGAACAAGCCTAGTGTCTCAATCTCAAGCAAGCAAGTAATTATAATAAGATGGTAGATCATCAGACATATAAAGTAAGGCATCCCATACATTATATATTTAAATGATCATGATGCTAGTCATACAAAATACGAAGACTAGTAAGAGTTTAAGTCATATATGATAAACCCTAGGATTTGTCAATCATGTTACAGCCCTTAGACAGACAGGAATGTAAATTTAACACGAGCTAGCACTTACTCGGCAGCTAAACGCCTCAAAAGAATAATTTACAATAGAGTGGGAGAGCAAAATAAAACTCACTCATTGCCAGGGTTGCACCTAGTGTTCACCATCTGGCTGGAAGGCTGGAAGATCCTCGGGTGCTACTCTGAAATCTGGCCATACAAAACCAGCTGTATCAGATCCCAGAAAGAGCAAGTGCCACAAGGAAGGCTTCACTTAAGAACTAAAACCAGCATAATAGCAGATAAATACATCAATGACAATAAAAGACATGAGTTAGAGAAACAAGGCGATAAACGATAAGATAACTAAAGGACTATTCCAGTAGCCAAGTTACAACCCGTAAACCAAACAAGGACCGGGGGTGTAACCCTTCACCTGAACAGAACTTAGTCTCTAACCAATTATCGATAAAGTAAAGTATAACAGTAATGTGCTGAAATAACCATGTACTGGCCTTGCCTAGGCAAGACTAGACGAGACTCCATCCATTAATCACGACCAAGCAATGAGTACGGCTTGATACTTTAACTAACTAGGGTTATCACAAGCTTAGTTACTAACAAGATGCATCGAGATGTTCCAACAGCCACAAGCCCTGCAGTCTTAATCCAGGTTATCCTGTCACAAGTTGAGAGAGTTAGATTAGGTGACTTAGAGGTGCTACACATGACAGTGTGCTAAAAATGTGCCCTAGTCGACGGCAGGCTACAAGTCCAATTAGAGTGCCCAAATAACGGGACTGTCTATAGCTGAGAAATCTCTTTATGGACTACTTGATCAATCTAGTCATTATCTTAGTCACATTTAGTACGAATTTCTGACCGTGGAAATCAGAAATTCATATCCTAGATATGATGCAAGACGAGACATGTAGCTTATACAAGCACAAACACCCACGGTGTCAAGACAAGAGTTACTTAGCAAGTCAAGATAGCCGTCACAACAGTATATCGAGATTATCATGTTAGGTTTACTTATCAAGAGTGCGCCACGATGGGCCATTATCATGTATTATCATGCCAAGGTTGCTTGTCAAGAGTGCGCCACGACGGGCCACTATCATGTTCTATCCTTATATTATCATGAATGAGAGAAACTTGCATAAAATAGCTAGTAATATATTCTTAAAGCCAAAGAAAAGATCTACAACTTTCATGTTGGGAGTTGGAAGAAATTTTGGCCACAATTCAGCCAAATAGGATATAAAACAGCCAAAAAAATCCAAAATAGGCACTATGCAGCATTCTATGGTACTATACGGCCTTCTGCGGCACTACGCAGCATTCTGCGGCACTATACGGCCTTCTGCGGCACTATGCAGCATTTTGCGGCATTATGCGATCTTCTGCGACACTATACGGCATTCTGCGGCACTATGCGACATTCTGCGACACTATACGGCCTTCTGCGGTACTATGCGGTCTTCTGCGGCACTATACGGCCTTCTGTGACACTATGCGGCAGGCTGCACTATGCGGCACTATTCATCGTTTTTGCCAGATTCAGGATAGATGAACTAGAAAATGTCCAAATCTTATTTTAGCCATAACTTCCTCAAAACAAGTCGAAATCTAACTTTTTAAAGGTCCATTTTTGGTAAAATCAAATTCTCTACAACATAGAATAATCAAAACTTTAAAATAATAAAGTTTGGTAGATCAAAATCCAAGAAAACTGAAAAGGCTACAAAGTTAGATCTACCAAAATACATCCGTCCAAACCAAAAACTCCAAGTCCTAAAGATACTTAGAATCGTATAGAGAATAAGATAGAACAATAAAATAGAAGATCCATCATGAAACAAGTTGCACTTGCCTAAGCTCTCTAGGTTGGTGGGAGAGTAATGGAGAAGAAGGAGAAGAAATAAATGGAAATAATAAAGAGAGAGAAATGGGTGGTTAGGCTTTATAAAGAGAGGGTTTTCTCATAATGAACCAAGCCAAACCAAAATAAACCAAGCCAAGTCATGACCAACCAAGATTAGGCTAGCAAGTCGAGTCCAACAACGGGTCACCTGACAAACGTAAGAGATCTCGTATATGCATACAAAAATACGTATAATGGAAAACGGGAGTGACACCTTGGGAGTTACTTCTTCAAAGTCTTGCAAGTCTAGTTTATGAGTCATCAGTTTGCCCATCAACGTCTCCAAGCTCAAGGTGGTGAGATTGTTTCCTTCTACGATCGCGGTTGCTTTAGGGTTCCAATTCTTGGTTAGAGCCCGTAGCAGGTTCCTAATCTTTTCATGATTGTTGTATTCATTACCAAGAGATTGTAGAGGATTATTAATATCAAGGAAATGAGTAAACATCTGTGTAATTGACTCGCCCGATTTTATTTTGAAGGATTCATATTCCTATGTCAGTCTGCTGATTTTGGATTCCTTCACTTGGGAAGTACCTTCATGAGTTACCTCAAGAAGTTTTTAAATATCATGAGACGTATGACAAGTTGAAACTCTATTGAACTCCGTCTTGTCAATTGCACAGAATAGTGCGTTGATGGCACGTGCATCTACACTAACCTTTGACTTTTTTGCATTTGTATACTTGTCCTGAGGCTTGTCTACAAGTACGCCCTCAACCATTGCAGGTGCCAGTTTTTTATAATCGTCAACTACTACAGACCATAGATCAAAGTCAAGAGACTTTAAGAAGAATGTCATACGTATTTTCCAGTATGTATAGTTTGTTCCATCAAATAGTGGGGGTCTATTTGTGGATTGCCCTTCATCGTTGAATATAGATTTCACGGCTGACATACTCTAGGGTTGTTATATAAGAATATAACCTGCTCTAATACCAATTGTAGGACCGTTGAGCACCTCTAGAGGGGGGTGAATAGAGTGTGTGTGCGTGCAGCAGAATAAAATGCCAATTAAAAATTAACTGATAAACTATGGCAATAAATAAAGAGGCACTAGATAAATGCAGTAAGCAAGAGGAAGAGAATCAAACTCAGTGAACACCGTAATGTATACAGGTTTCCCTCTGCGAGGACTAATCCAGTCGTAAGTACTCTTGCCCACTGTTAATCTACTATTTGCAAGCTAATTTAGAGCTTGTGGTCTCTTTACAACACCGTGCTTGTTGACAAGTGCACGACCAAATTCACCACACCGTCTTGGTGACGAGAGCACGACAGACTCCAATAACAGAGAATTTTTCTGACTTTGGCAACCTTTTTACAACTCTTTTAACCAAAGACTCTAAATCGAACGGAACGTTACTGGCTTTGGCTAAGAGATGTATATGCGGGATATGAAAGCTTTTGATCACTGAAAACACTTAAAGAATATAAAAAGAGAAGAGTGAATGAGTGATTTGAAAATGTAAAAATCCTTCTCTATTCAAAATTCGAGACTAGGTCCCCAACACATGTACATGTGTATAAACCATATTAAAATCATGAAACCATAATTTTAATCATGATGCATGTCCATTTTAACTCTGAATTCTATAATAAGGTTTTGGGCATAGTACAAAAAATTTGTCGCTTTATGCCTACTAGTTAATCATATATTTGACCTAGAATAGTACCAACACCTAACCATGACTTTTGTCTATCAAAATATGGTCATTAAACATTAAAAAATGATTTTATTACATAAAATATATTCCACTTTTCAGTCCTAAAATTAGCATCTTCCTATGTGTCGACATAAGTCAAAACTATGCATAGGAATTTAGTTTCTTGGCACACCAAGTTTAGGTTAGGTTTATATGATTAAATAACATGAAAACATGTAAAAAATAATAATAAAAGCATAGCCATAATATGGATCAAAACTAAGATTTACATCTTGCATATTTGTTCTAAAAAATTCACATAAAATCTAACTAGCATGCACAATTCATGATTCTAATTTCTTTTCCAATTCAACATGCATGCATATAATCAATCCTAGGTTCTTTTATGGTTGAATTAATCAAGAACATGCTTTTTAGAAAATGATTTGATATTATTTGCAAGAAAACTCATGGAAAATTTTTAAGAAAAGGGTTTTGGATTGCTTACCAAGAAACACCAAGAAAGTGATTGGAAGCAAGATCTTGATTTTTCCAATGCGTGCTCCTCCTTGCTTGCTCTTGATATGCTCTTCTTAATTTTGGCAAGATGAAGGTGATGGTCTTGATGGTGATTTAATGAAGATTTAATGGGAAAGCTTGGAGAGAAAGTGTTTTGGAGATTGAAGAGATAAATGGAAGGATGGAGATGGTAGGTTTTTGAAAGGAAGGAAATGAAATATGGAAGGGGCTGCTGTTTTCCGAAAGGGGCTGCTCCTTGGGGTTTCGAAAATTGGTGAGGAAGAGAAATAGGGTCGGCCAAAGCAATAAAGAAAGGAAAGAAAGTTACGGTTAGGGTTTTGTTTAAAAGTTATATAATATATATATGTATTATATATATGTGTGTGTGTGTGTGTGTGTGTGTATGTGTGTGTGTGTGTATGTGTGTCACGACCCGCCACCCACATATTCGGGCACGTGTACGTGGGCCACGCCCAGCCTACACCGCAGTACCGGTGGTAGAATGTTGTCTAGTACCCAATGTTTGCAAAAACAAAAGTATGAAACTTTATTGATACAAACTTTGTAAAGATTACAAGAATTCTGGAAAAGTACAACTGTAGGAATCCAATCTAGAAGACGATTGCTTTATCCCTTGGACGATGTGAACTTTAAAGATGGTAGCCTCTGAAATTGAAGGCAAAAGCCTCGGAAGAATGCAGCAGCACTTGGGCAAGAACTCCTGAACTCTCTGATATTTCTGAACTTTTATGTCTCTGATCCCCTTTAATGGAGACTTGAAACTCTATTTATAGAGTTCTGGAAATAACTAATTTTTAGTTATTCTGAATGGCGCAAGTTAGATTGCGCAGGAACTAGATTGCGCAGCATCAGATTGTGCAGGCAGTTGTCTGGTCGTAGGCCAACTGTCTTGAACACATGGCATCATTTGATTGAAATGCGCATGATCGTGTGAAGACGGTTGCCACGTAACGAGCAATTGATGGCATGAATGCCACGTATACTTTTGTCAGTTAACATAATAAAATGTGCCACATGAATTACGCGGACTTCGGATTGCGCTGAGATAGATTGCGCTGGACTGGATTGCGCAGGCACTGGATTGCGCAGACACTGGATTATGCTGTATGTACAGCTGTCCTCGAGCGTTGTGCGACACAATAAACGAACAGTCTCCTTTTTTTTCGTGCTGTCAGCTGTCAGAAGATTTGATTGTGTCAGATAATGATGACATTGCCACGTCAGCCTGTACAGTTGAAAGTGTGCGCAGTCTGGTGTGCACAATCTGAATGATGCGCAATCTGATGTCTGTGCAGTTCATTTGAAAGTTGTATTTCTTGATTTTCTGACTTTGTTAATAGGTGCAACTTGATTTTTTTAGGACCTACAAGACCCCCTTCAAAGTTTTCGAAAGTTGAATTTATTCAAAGTTTCGAAATACTTTGAATTTTGAATTTTAAATCAAGTTGCGCATGAGCTGTCTGCACGATCAGATGCATCGACTCCTACTTTTTTGGCACAATCTGAGGCGGCCATTTCTTTTTGAAAAACTATAAATAGTCCTCTCGATCCTTCGACTTATTCTTTACTTGCTTTCTTGTGTTTGAGAGAGAGAGACTTCTTGAGCTTTCCCGATTCTCCTCATCGATCTCCATGGCCCCCAAGCGATCCTCCGCCGCTGCCAAGGGCAAGGCCCCCGCCGAGTCTTCGGCTAGGGTTGTGCCCCGTCCTTCTCGACATGAGACTGTGCATCCCGCTTTGCTAGGTAGATGATTCAATCGAAAAAACTCTCTTTAGGGTTCTTCGACTTCACTGTTCTTCAAAATCCATCTCTTTTTAGAGATGTGATCATACTGTGCCACCCTCTTTTGGGTTTTGGTTGCACGAACTAGTTATTCTTCATTTTTATGAAGAATACTTTCTTGCACAATCGGTTGAACTGTGCTGACAAAAGTCAGCGCAATCTACTGATTTGCGCAAGATTGCCAGCACAATCTGATGCTGGAGCAAACTGATGGATGCACAATCTGATGGTTGCGCAATCTAATGGTTGCGCAATCTGATGGTTGCGCAATCTGATAATAGCATTTTTTTATTATACTTGTACTGAATTTCTGTTTTCTCTGTTTTGATGCAGTGAATACCAGAGAAGATCCCGAATATGAAACTTTTGTAGGAACTCTTGCAGAATCTGAGTTCAAAGAGGACTTGTCCCACGTACTTTTTTCGCAATATCCACTTCCGTCCTCTCGCCAGACTATTCTGATAGCACAAGATAATGATACATTGCTATGCCTGATGAATGGACAGCCTTTACAGACTGTTGATGCTGTTACCCACAGAAAACCTATGTTCCTGTTTGGTGAAGCAATTGACAAAAGTTCTCAACCAAGACCACGTGTTGAGCAGAGAACTTTTCAGTGGAAGAAGAAACTGATTTTGCTACCAGATATTGCCAGGTGCCTTCCTTTGGCACGATATGCTCATGCTAGCTACCCCAGGAGAATGGACTGGGACATCACTCCTCTTCAGCAGGCTTGGACTGGAAAAATCTGCGTCAAGAAGGACCGGAATAATAAAGACATGTTCTATAGTTCCTCAAAACGACACAGTACTTTACTTAGAGGATTGAAACCAGGGTACATCCCTCCGGAGAATTCTTCTCTGTTAATGCCTGTGAGGATCCCAATTTTTACGAATGAGTACACAAAGGTTGAAGGCAGTTACCCGAATCAAGACATCCGGTTGACAGGTCTGGTAAACCCAGACATCAAAAGGTGGAGCAGTATAGCAAATTGGATACTAGTTCAGTTTGGAGATAAACTCAGAGAGATTGAACTGTATGAAGCGGTACATGCTACCGTATATGGCTTCTATCCAAACCCTCATCTGTTTTTGGCACTGGCAGAGAGGTACAACTACAGGACAAGGACGTTCATGACGCCCTGCGGAGAGATGGGGTTGGCTCTCCACGAGATGAAGTATATCTCGTACTTACCAATGGCAGACTTTCCTTACGAGGAGTATGTCCCCACCAATGATGAGTTAGAGAGACTGCGTCGAGAGAATTCGAAGATGGTAGAAGTCTTTGACGAGTTGTTATGCCATTAAAATGTATGCTCTTTCTACTACAAGAGTGGCTCGTCTGGAACATGCTATTCTTCGAAATGGCTGACTTATCTTTTTCTCAACCATATTATTGAGAAAATGATAAAAGAACATGATTCCTGCAATCCAGACTTCTTCCAACCTCTCATCCATAGTAAAGTGATAAAGTTGATGGAGGAAAATAAGAGACTGGATACTTTATGTAACGCCCCAGTCCCAAAATACGTAGGACTAAAACGCAATCATACCAGCTGTATACATACGAAGTATATGGACCCTCATATATATACATAAGCTGTAAAATGCAGTAACCAAGGTACTAAATCTCATCCACAAAGATAAATATGATATAAAAGTAACTATGAATTTGTCATGTACACAATAGTTGGGCGGAGACAAAGTCCACTACCAACCAAATTAAATATGGAAAAATTTACAAGGAAAGAATTTAGCAAGCGAGAGCAATGGCGAGTCCAAGAGTAATCACCACGAAGGAAGGAATGGCCTTAGCTAGAGCACCTGCAAGAAATCACGGAACACACACCTGGCGAGATAACCAGGTCCTCAGAGGGACGTAACAAGATACATCAACATGCCATATAACTGAATATATATACTATGTCATAAATCACAAGTAAAGTAAATGGTCACACTCGTAACAAGTTCCAATACCTCATCATCGAAACAGTGGACTACCCCTACAACCAAACAAGGACAAGGGGTAGTACACTATACCGCGATGCGATATTGTCCCAAGCTACTAATGGAACGGGGTGATATGACATTGACGAGGGTTACCTAACCATCTAATGTGTTTATGTCACGCCCCAGAACCAGAATCCTGGAGAACGGGGGCGGACACAGCCAGCTACGTATATTGGGACGGCAACCATCCCGCTATACGATCACGGCTGTCTAGCATGTGAGGGTATTCTACAAACCAACAGTCTCTTACGGTCCAAATGGCCTATTGTCTCAATCTCAACAAGTAAAATAAGTTACAAGATAACAGATCACCAAATATACAATTGTAAGGCGTCCCAAACATTACATATAAGATGATCATGAAAGCTAGTCGTAACAAAATGTAGAGACTAGCTCAGAGTTAAGTCATACATGATCAACCCCCGGGGCATGTCAATCACGTTACAGCCCGTAGGCAGATAATAAATATAAGTTGCAATCGAGCTAACACGTGCTCGTCGGCTAAACGCCTCAAAAGAATATTAGTTTACAATAAAGTGGGCGAACAAAAGAATCCCACTAGAAGCCTTGGTCACGCCTGGCGGTCACCATCTGGCTGGAAGACAGGCATATCCCTTGCTGCTGCTCCGGTATCTGGCCATACAAAACCAGCTGGGTCAGACCCCAGAAAGAGCAAGTGCCACAAAGGAGGCTCCACTTAAGGACTAAAACCAGCAAATCATTAGTAAACAAAAGCAGCAAAAGAAATAAGTAAAAGCATATCGAGATTTGTGCGGTACCAATGCACGTATCCCGATCACAGAAAAGGAAACAAGTAACTTGATTAGAAAATAATAATAATACCGGAGAACATGGCAGATAAGATGCATGAAAAATAAGAAATAAATGCTATCCGGGCAATAAACAAGGAAGGACAAATGTACCGTACCAGGAAACCTGAACAGTACATAGTCACTAACCAGTCTATTGCTTGAAGATAACAATCATATACAGGAAGCTATAACATAGATAAGTGCCATCTACACAATAAACACGGTAAGGACAAATGTACCGTACCAGGTAGCCAGGTTACCACTGTAACCCTTCACCTAAACAGTACATAGTCACTGACCAGTTATTGCCTAGAGGACAGTCATACAAGAGAGTTACACTATAGTGACAGAGAAGAAATCTTGCAATCACATCCAGTGCAAGTCAAGCATTCAAGTTCTAGAGACTGGAACAATTAAGAGCTGGACCCATCAGGGCTGGTCCTAGACCAGACCAGACAAGGCTGGACACCATCCAATAATACACGGCCAATCATAGCCTACTGCTTGCTACAATAACTAACTAGGGTTATCACAAGCCTAATTACTAACAATGCAGTGAGATGTATCTCTGCCACAAGCCCTGCAGCTATCCAGGTTACCCAGGCGAATATTAGTATGGTGATAATTAGAGAGAGAAGGACTACATTCTTGTTATCATTACAAGTAGCTTGAGGATGCACCACTTGGCAATGAGCTGGAAATGCGCCCTACTCGTCGGCAGGCTACAAGTCCAAACGATTGTGGCCAGGGTAACAGGATCGCCTGTAGCTGAGGAACATCTCGTCATGACTAGTGAATTAAGCTAGTTGTTAATCTTAGTTCCTTTCCAATATGAATTCCTGACCGTGGGAAATCAAGAATTCATGTCCTAGACATGATGCAAGACAAGACTGGTGAATTGACCAAACACAAGAAGGTACACCCACGGTGTCAAGACAAGCTATACTAGTCAAGTGAGCCTGCCTCGGCAGCTCAAGTTGTTAAATTATCATGCCAAGTCATGTCATGTTACAAGCTGAAAGTGCGCCGCCACGAGCCACTATCAAGTTATCTAGTTATTAAGGTTACAAGTTACAAGTTATTAGCCAGGATTTATTTATCGTGTCAGGGCCATAAGGCATATCACAATGCAACTATTCTACAAGTAAAAGAAACTTAATCCTGAGTGCACCCAAACGGCCACCGATGAAAAAGGCATGAAAAGTACAATAAGGCTGAAAATATGACTTTATAAAATAAGACCATAAGAAAACACTTTTCTGATGTAACAAGAGATAACAAAACCAGGGACAACGCCATACTAGCATTAAATCAAATCGTGCCCACATCGTGTTCGGGTTGAGCTCGGGTCAAAAGGCGTAAGGATATAAACCAGGGGTAAGGTGTTCCCAAATTAGTGTCAAGATTCAAGAAAGCAGTACACAAATACAGGAAATCGTGTCAAGACGTGTCGAGTCTAGTCAAGTCGTATTGTGAGCACCAAAATCTCAGGAAGCTCCAAATTATGAAAAGAAAACCAAATCCCAGAGAAAGCAATACAGGCACTAGGGGTGCAAGGGTACAGGGGCACTAGGGCAGGCCAGGCATACTGGAGTGCGCCTAGAGGCAGCACACTAGAGTGTGCCAGGGAGGCAGCACACTAAAATGCGCCTAGTCTGGACAGGTCAATCCGCGCCTAGAGCCAATGGGGCAAACCGCGCCTAGATCCATTGGATCAAATGGCGCCTAGGACCAGTGAGCCAAACCGCGCCTAAAACCCGTAGGTCAAAGAGCGCCTAAGTCAAGTCAAGTCAGATGGCGCCTAGGCCCAAGGGTTAAACCGCGCCTAATTTCATGAAATCAACCGCGCCTGATCTGGTAGATCAGATCGCGCCTAATCCATGAAATCGAATGGCGCCTAGGTCAAGGGAACAGTGAACTGCGCCTAAAATGATAAATATAGGCGCAGTTGGGCAAGCCAAGGGAAAGTAGGTGCTATCAGCCTAACAGGTGGAAATGGGCGCTATCTGCCAATCTGGGAATGTAGGCGCAGTCTACCAACCGCGCTTGAAATGACGCCAAGGAGGCGCCATCGAGGGGCGGCGGCGAACAGCACCCAAGGAGGCGCGATCGAGACGAACCGCGCCTAAAGAGGCGCATTCGAGCGAGCCGCGCCTAAAGAGGCGCGCTCGAAAAAGAGGCGCAGTCTGCGAACCGCGCCTAAGAAGGCGCAGTCGAACGAACAGCGCCTAAAGAGGCGTGTTCGAGGAAGTAGGCGCCATCGGCCAGAACAGCAAGTCATCTTCTCCAAAATCCGAGAAGAGAACCCATAGAACTCAAAACTTTGGAACATCATAAATCCATCAATACAAACCCAAATCCGGATTTTCAAAGCTCTAACTTGTGTAAAATTGAAAGCTCTACAACATGGAAACATTAAATCCAACAAAAGAACAAGTTTGGGAGATCAAATCTCCAAAAAAATCGGAAAACACTCCAAACCTAGATCTACAAGATTCCAAGCTCCAAATCAAGAAAATCCAAGATCTAATGTTGCTCATAGGATGCTAAACTAGCTAATGGGCACATAAAATCCGGCCCTCAAGTGTGAGCAAGGTGCACTTGCCCAATGGGGGTGATTCTCTCTTAGGGAAGAAGAAGAAGGAAGGGAGAGGGGGTGGCCGGCTGTGAAGTGGGAAAATGAGAGGGGAGAGAGAGAGAGGGGATTAAATGATGGTGGGGTGTGATGGAGGTGAGGGAGAGTATAGGTTAAAGGGTTCCAATGCAATCTCAAACCAAATAAAACCGAACCAAGTCTCCAAATCAAACCAAGTTAAACCAAGCCAAGCTCTTCCACATAAATTCGAGCCAAAATACGAAAGCCGAGAATACTGCAAGTTGAGCAAAATACAATGCAGGCCAAAGTCCAATCAAAATCCAGAAGTCATTAACCAGATTAACCCATAATGATAAATGACAATTAAACTACCACAAGATTACGAAATAAACTACAATTAACTAGACAAGAAAAATAAAAAAAATACGGGTCAGAAATACGAATACGCAATAAAATACGTATCACGAATTTCGAGATATTACATCCTACCCACCTTAAAAGAATTCCGTCCTCGGAATTTATTCAAGAGGCTAGAGATGTCGGGACAAGCTACACTAGCACAAGCTATCTAGAGCTAGCATCAATCAAGCAATCATTCATGCAAGCAAGGATTCGAAGTACAAGGCATGAGGAAATTTCACACCTTACGAGCCAAAACCGATTGGGATACGTGTTCGGATGCCATCCTTACACTCCCACGTTTGACTCCCCAAGGAGTGATGAACTCAAGCAACACGGACTAACTGATAGTCTGGCGCATTGAGGTCTTACTCCCTGATCAAATACGAACACGGGCCTCTCCACATCCGAAAAGATTAAAGGTTGGTACCAATAACCAAATAACCTTTTCGAATGATCAGGGTACAACTCGGGTCCGGGACATGCCGTCGTAATTAGGTTACATGAAATAAGTCATGTGCCCTTGGTAACGACGGCGGGAAAGCAAGATAAAGAAGCAGCGACCTCTTCGACGATTCCGAATCTGAGCTTGGGGTAGGGCAAACTGCCGCAGGTTCTGTTGCTGGAATGCTTGAGCCTGAGTCGGCAATGGTCCTGGAAACGGGAACTGCTGTTGTTGGTGAACTGGTGCTGGTCCCATAACCGAGGGACTAGATACTGCGGGTACTGGATCAACTCTGAATGGACAGGACCCCACTCTATGATCTGGCGCTCCGCATAACAAGCACAATCCCAGAGCCTTGCGACACTCTGCTACTACATGCCCAGGCTTACCACAATAAGAACAGCCCACTGAGGAAGACTGCTCTTGCTCCTGCTTCTGCTGAGGGTACGTCGGGGTTGAGTACTGATCCGACGTAACTGAAGCTGCTCTCCTCGGAGTTTCAATGGTCAAGGCCCTGGCTGCTGGGGCTGGTGCTGAAGATTGGTTCATCTGACTATGGGACCACCTTCGTCCTCCAGTTCTGTCTGCTATCCTCTGGGAAGTGTACTCGTACCTCCTCGCTGCTCGCAAAACAGCATCATAGGTCTGATGTTTGAACTGCTCCACGGCCAAGATAATCTCCAAGTGAAGTCCTTGCTGGAACTTCTGCGCTCTGTCAAGCTCGGTCGCCACCAAAGTGGGAGCAAACCGACTAAGTCTCGAAAACTCGGCCGCGTATCCGTCGACCGTTCTGCCTCCTTGTTTCAGATTCGCGAACCTTGTCTGCAAGTCGTACCGGGCCACGGCATCATAATACTTGATCTGGAACTTCTCGCTGAACACTGCCCAAGGAACAGGTGTTGCTAATCCCACTGCTTGCGCAGCCCACCAATTGCGGGCTAGATCCAATAACTGTAGGCGCACCACTGCTACCTTCTCGTCTTCTGGAGTCTTTGCTGCTTCAAGAATAACCTCTATATCCTGTAGCCAAGCATCGGCAGCCACCGCATCTTTAGTACCGTTGAAGAAGGGAGGGTTCAGGCGCTTGAATCTGTTGACTGCACTATTCCGACCACTTCCACTCAGAGTATCTTGTACTGCCTGCTGCAAGGCATCATCTCGGCGGTTCTGAGACGCAAGCAACTCACGGATGAGTCCTACCAAGACTCCATCTTCTGACCCTGCTAGCTGATCTGGCTGGACTGGGAATTCTGGCTCTACAGGAGGCATGGCTTGGGAAGCTGCTGCTGACGACTGAGCTTCGTTCTCTGACTGCTGCTGGACTACTGGCTGAACTCTCTCTGGCTGGTCAGCAGGAACATCCCCACTGAAGCAATGACATCAGGAAAATAAAGGAAAGGACCAGGATGATTCAAGAATGCAAGCATGTTATCAGTCGAGAATTCAAGGAGATGCAAAGATACAACGGGAGATCAAGGGCGAGCACAGATTGAGACATCTACCGGTAACCCTCACATTTCTTGTTTGACAAGACCTGCATGGGCCACCACTTAAACCATGTCACGCCCCAGAACCAGAATCCTGGAGAACGGGGGCGGACACAGCCAGCTACGTATATTGGGACGGCAACCATCCCGCTATACGATCACGGCTGTCTAGCATGTGAGGGTATTCTACAAACCAACAGTCTCTTACGGTCCAAATGGCCTATTGTCTCAATCTCAACAAGTAAAATAAGTTACAAGATAACAGATCACCAAATATACAATTGTAAGGCGTCCCAAACATTACATATAAGATGATCATGAAAGCTAGTCGTAACAAAATGTAGAGACAAGCTCAGAGTTAAGTCATACATGATCAACCCCCGGGGCATGTCAATCACGTTACAGCCCGTAGGCAGATAATAAATACAAGTTGCAATCGAGCTAACACGTGCTCGTCGGCTAAACGCCTCAAAAGAATATTAGTTTACAATAAAGTGGGCGAACAAAAGAATCCCACTAGAAGCCTTGGTCACGCCTGGCGGTCACCATCTGGCTGGAAGACAGGCAGATCCCTTGCTGCTGCTTCCGGTATCTGGCCATACAAAACCAGCTGGGTCAGACCCCAGAAAGAGCAAGTGCCACAAAGGAGGCTCCACTTAAGGACTAAAACCAGCAAATCATTAGTAAACAAAAACAGCAAAAGAAATAAGTAAAAGCATATCGAGATTTGTGCGGTACCAATGCACGTATCCCGATCACAGAAAAGGAAACAAGTAACTTGATTAGAAATAATAATAATACCGGAGAACATGGCAGATAAGATGCATGAAAAATAAGAAATAAATGCTATCCGGGCAATAAACAAGGAAGGACAAATGTACCGTACCAGGAAACCTGAACAGTACATAGTCACTAACCAGTCTATTGCTTGAAGATAACAATCATATACAGGAAGCTATAACATAGATAAGTGCCATCTACACAATAAACACGGTAAGGACAAATGTACCGTACCAGGTAGCCAGGTTACCACTGTAACCCTTCACCTAAACAGTACATAGTCACTGACCAGTTATTGCCTAGAGGACAGTCATACAAGAGAGTTACACTATAGTGACAGAGAAGAAATCTTGCAATCACATCCAGTGCAAGTCAAGCATTCAAGTTCTAGAGACTGGAACAATCAAGAGCTGGACCCATCAGGGCTGGTCCTAGACCAGACCAGACAAGGCTGGACACCATCCAATAATACACGGCCAATCATAGCCTACTGCTTGCTACATTAACTAACTAGGGTTATCACAAGCCTAATTACTAACAATGCAGTGAGATGTATCTCCGCCACAAGCCCTGCAGCTATCCAGGTTACCCAGGCGAATATTAGTATGGTGATAATTAGAGAGAGAGGGACTACATTCTTGTTATCATTACAAGTAGCTTGAGGATGCACCACTTGGCATTGAGCTGGAAATGCGCCCTACTCGTCGGCAGGCTACAAGTCCAAACGATTGTGGCCGGGGTAACGGGATCGCCTGTAGCTGAGGAACATCTCGTCATGACTAATGAATTAAGCTAGTTGTTAATCTTAGTTCCTTTCCAATATGAATTCCTGACCGTGGGAAATCAAGAATTCATGTCCTAGACATGATGCAAGACAAGACTGGTGAATTGACCAAACACAAGAAGGTACACCCACGGTGTCAAGACAAGCTATACTAGTCAAGTGAGCCTGCCTCGCAGCTCAAGTTGTTAAATTATCATGCCAAGTCATGTCATGTTACAAGCTGGAAGTGCGCCGCCACGAGCCACTATCAAGTTATCTAGTTATTAAGGTTACAAGTTACAAGTTATTAGCCAGGATTTATTTATCGTGTCAGGGCCATAAGGCATATCATAATGCAACTATTCTACAAGTAAAAGAAACTTAATCCTGAGTGCACCCAAACGGCCACCGATGAAAAAGGCATGAAAAGTACAATAAGGCTGAAAACATGACTTTATAAAATAAGACCATAAGAAAACACTTTTCTGATGTAACAAGAGATAACAAAACCAGGGACAACGCCATACTAGCATTAAATCAAATCGTGCCCACATCGTGTTCGGGTTGAGCTCGGGTCAAAAGGCGTAAGGATATAAACCAGGGGTAAGGTGTTCCCAAATTAGTGTCAAGATTCAAGAAAGCAGTACACAAATACAGGAAATCGTGTCAAGACGTGTCGAGTCTAGTCAAGTCGTGTTGTGAGCACCAAAATCTCAGGAAGCTCCAAATTATGAAAAGAAAACCAAATCCCAGAGAAAGCAATACATGCACTAGGGGTGCAGGGGTACAGGGGCACTAGGGCAGGCCAGGCATACTGGAGTGCGCCTAGAGGCAGCACACTAGAGTGTGCCAGGGAGGCAGCACACTAAAATGCGCCTAGTCTGGACAGGTCAATCCGCGCCTAGAGCCAATGGGGCAAACCGCGCCTAGATACATTGGATCAAATGGCACCTAGGACCAGTGAGCCAAACCGTGCCTAAAACCCGTAGGTCAAAGAGCGCCTAAGTCAAGTCAAGTCAGATGGCGCCTAGGCCCAAGGGTAAAACCGCGCCTAATTTTATGAAATCAACCGCGCCTGATCTGGTAGATCAGATCGCGCCTAATCCATGAAATCGAATGGCGCCTGGGTCAAGGAAACAGTGAACTGCGCCTAAAATGATAAATATAGGCGCAGTCGGGCAAGCCAAGGGAAAGTAGGCGCTATCAGCCTAACAGGTGGAAATGGGCGCTATCTGCCAATCTGGGAAAGTAGGCGCAGTCTGCCAACCGCGCCTGAAATGACGCCAAGGAGGCGCCATCGAGGGGCGGCGGCGAACAGCACCCAAGGAGGCGCGATCGAGACGAACCGCGCCTAAAGAGGCACGTTCGAGCGAGCCGCGCCTAAAGAGGCGCGCTCGAAAAGGAGGCGCAGTCTGCGAACCGCGCCTAAGAAGGCGCAGTCGAACGAACAGCGCCTAAAGAGGCGTGTTCGAGGAAGTAGGCGCCATCGGCCAGAACAGCAAGTCATCTTCTCCAAAATCCGAGAAGAGAACCCATGGAACTCAAAACTTTAGAACATCATAAATCCATCAATACAAACCCAAATCCGGATTTTCAAAGCTCTAACTTGTGTAAAATTGAAAGCTCTACAACATGGAAACATTAAATCCAACAAAAGAACAAGTTTGGAAGATCAAATCTCCAAAAAATTGGAAAACACTCCAAACCTAGATCTACAAGATTCCAAGCTCCAAATCAAGAAAACCCAAGATCTAATGTTGCTCATAGGATGCTAAACTAGCTAATGGGCACATAAATCCGGCCCTCAAGTGTGAGCAAGGTGCACTTGCCCAATGGGGGTGATTCTCTCTTAGGGAAGAAGAAGAAGGAAGGGAGAGGGGGTGGCCGGCTGTGAAGTGGGAAAATGAGAGGGGAGAGAGAGAGAGGGGATTAAATGATGGTGGGGTGTGATGGAGGTGAGGGAGAGTATAGGTTAAAGGGTTCCAATGCAATCTCAAACCAAATAAAACCGAACCAAGTCTCCAAATCAAACCAAGTTAAACCAAGCCAAGCTCTTCCACATAAATTCGAGCCAAAATACGAAAGCCGAGAATACTGCAAGTTGAGCAAAATACAATGCAGGCCAAAGTCCAATCAAAATCCAGAAGTCATTAACCAGATTAACCCATAATGATAAATGACAATTAAACTACCATAAGATTACGAAATAAACTACAATTAACTAGACAAGAAAAAATAAAAAAAATACGGGTCAGAAATATGAATACGCAATAAAATACGTATCACGAATTTCGAGATATTACAGTTTATGCAGTAAGAACAAACCTTTAACGCATGAACCCTGCTATAAATGGGATCGACAAAGTTCCTATATAGGGCACCAGGGGCCTACGTCCATAACGCTCGGGAAGCGTCAGAGGGCACCATGTGCAAGGGGCTACGTCCATAACGCTCTGGATAACGTCAGAGGGCACCTGGAGCCTGCGTCTCCGGCGGAGTGCACAGGTAATGAGGGAAGTGCATAGAAGCCCATACGTCAGGTAATGTTCTCCCCACCCAATGTACCTGTCATGTCGCATCCACGACCATGTACCTCTACTAACTGCTAAGTCTCCTAACACGCCTCTACTAGCAGTTAGCCCTAATGCATACGCATGGGGGATCAGCCCACACGCAAGAACCTCTACATGATACTCATCTCACACATCCTCGTGGTACAACTGTGTCAAGGTATATGCAATACACCACAACGGTAGTCCCTTAACTCTAGGTCAACATGCAATCAAAGGATACTAACAAAGTAAATTATTAATCACTGAACAGGCAGTAAATCAAGAACTGTAAGAACCGGAAATAAAGAACAGTGATATATAAAATAAATGCAGACTGAATATAAACAGTTTAATGGCAAGGTATCTTGCCTGCGGTGCGAGAAAGGTAAATCCAAGAGTAGCAAGTGTCAGCACCCAAAACTCACAAATCACATATGACTCCAGTCGCTGAAACAAACATCAAAAATGATCTCGGTGAAGAAGATATACCTAGGAAATGCCCGTCCAAAAGTCAAATTTTGGAACAGGGGCAAAATCATAATTTTGGGTCAAAACGATGTCCGCCGTTGGACCCGCTTTGCACCGAAATGCGTGCCCGAACCTACGGTCTCAAAAGTCGTCAAACTACATGTCTACGAATTTGTTTTGATGAGATGAACCCAACGATATGTCCAATTTTGGATTCCGGTGGGCCGTGCACAAAATTGCCCGTTGAGTGGGATTGTGGGCCCGCCAAAATAGCGTCCCGACCAACGGTCTCAGAATCGGACTAAAATTGGCCTACAGGACTAGAAAAATATTTCGAGTCCAATGGCGCAAGTTTCGTCACGATTTGATGAGTGTGCACAAAGTAATTGGAAAATACCGAAAATGCCCGATACGTAAAAATGCGACGGATACGGACCAAATTCGTCGCGCACACGCAACCAATTTGACTTCCGTCAATTCTCGCACGTCCTCAAATTCGATACGGACCTTTCGGTACTCTCGGTTCGCGACGGGGTCGCCCGGTTTGTCGGGACGTACCTCGTACGGGGTTTTTAGTATTTTTGAAAACTGATTTTTCGAGATATTTAATTTAATTAACACTAAAATTTATTGCTGAAATAAATAAAACTATTTGAAGGGATGAAAGAGGGTCACGTGGGCTATCTACACGAATTTACGGATCTACAATCGGATTAGAATTGAAGGAGAAATCGATTGAGAGAGTGGGATACCTTAAAGTGGGAATCTGTTGTTGTTGTTGTTGTTTCCGTTGCCGTGACGATCGGGAGGCGGGGATGTTGTTGCTCCGACGAGGTGGCACGCATGCCGAGGTGAGGAAAGAGGATGAAGGAGAGAGGAAGTGGAAGAAAATTTTTTAGGGTTTAATAACATATATATATATGTATGTATGTATACATGTATATATGGGATGGGGGCTCGGCCAACAATTACTAAGGCTATTGCTTATTATGGTGGGGCGCCCAACAATGGAAGCAACTGCTGTTGCTAAAGGGGTCTTTGCTAATGGGTCTTTGCTACTGGCGCATTGTTTGTTGTGTGGTCGGCAAGTTGGCCGACCACTACTTTTTTTTTTTCTTTTTCTAATTCTTTTCTTCTTTATCCAATCCTTACAAATCTTTTAAATAAATATCTATCTATATTTATACACCATAATCTATTAAGATCAAATAACAAATTAAATATTATCTATCCAAATCTTCAATATATTTAAACACATCTAAATATATATAAATTCAACTCACAATAAATCAACTTAAAATAATAATAGTATCTTAATAGAATAAACATATTTAATAAATCTCCACAAAATACTTTAAATAATAAATAAAAAATCGTCTCAATCGGTGCACTTATACCGTACACCCTTACCCGGGTCCACAAAATGTACTATTTTGTAAAATATTATTTAAATAATAAAATACCAATAATTGCACAATTAATTAAATAATTTGAAATTGTACATAAAATTCTAAAAATAATATAGAAATATTTACGTATATAAAATATGTCCACATGGCCACCTTGGTCGTACCATCTGTCTACTTGGGCTTGGGTTTGGTCCAGGCCCAGTTCGGATTGGTTTGGTCTAACCGGGTCAATAAAATCATTAATTAAAATAATAATTAAATAAAATATTTTAAATGAGTCATTACACAACTCGGCCTGGTTTTTCTAGTTCGGTCATCCCCATGGCAAGGCTTTCCCACACATGTCTAGTACACTAGTCAAGGCACACTGTTACATCTTCGTGCCAAAATTCATGGTCGTCTTGTGTTCCAAAATTCAACAATGGCTAAGGTTATTTTTTAATAATTAATAAAAACCATAAAATTTATAAATTAAATTTGAAGTCAATTAAAATAATAATAAAAATAATTTTTAAAAAAAAGAGGGGTTTTACATCCTACCCAACTTACAAGAATTTCGTCCTCGAAATTTAGGATTAATAGGGTAGATAGGGTTGAGGGATAGGAAGAGTTCGTCAATACCAAAAATATAATTAAATTTTTTGAGGAGGCGATAAAACGGCGTTCAACACCACTATGCCGTAGAAAATTATGGAGTCGATATATACAAAAAGATATCATGGTTATGGAATAGAATAAGGATCGCTAGTGAAGGTAACAAACTTTTGAATATCCAATTTTAGAGAACAGTAAGGAATTGAGCAGGCTAAAGATAATAAATTAGACATTTGGGAGATGTGGTTCCTGGAGAGAAACTGGAGACTAATCGCCTCGATCGAGGGTTTGATTTAAGTGAATGATTAGAATCATTCTCGAGTGCTCGAGAACATTTGGAAGGGCACGATAATAATTTTAGGGTTGAGAAATGAGGAGTAGTTAAAGGCGGGGATATAGCCACATGAGTCGGTCGGTGGCTATCTACATTTGTGTATAATTAACCGATTGGGCAACCAAAGATGATACCTTGAGTCTATCTAGCAAGTACAGTGTCTTGTCTTTCCAAAATAAGTGAAAGACAAGAACAACAAAAGGTTTCAAAGACGGTGTTATATATTGAGTACGAATTACGGGGTTCATAGGCGACAAAAATAATTCAAACGAGAATTGCCAAGGCTATCGCGGGTGAGACTCTAAGGCAAGTTTAACTATGTCTCTATCCATGTAGAATAATATGTGATAAGCGAACCAAGTGCAATAGGTTGATCAGACCATCATGCACCGGTTCTGATTAGACAATATGTTAGTGGGTCCACCCAATAAAATATGTCATGATCAAGCTCGATAAAAGATAAGCTTGCAAAACTAAAGCTACATTAGCAGCATGAGATAGTCAAAATATGAGCAAGGGAGGTACTGATGAAGGAAATTAAATAGTCCAAGATCTTTAAAATCGAGTCTTGTCCGAAGTTTGGGCCTATACAGTTGTCCTAGTTTTCTTCATTTATGGCTTGGTAGACTAGATAAGGTAGGGTCCTCTGAATTTAGTCTAAGTGAACTTACCAATGGGGTCACAAGGACAATGGGTTTGTTAGGTGGTGAGGTATTCTACCCAACTTACAAGAGTTAAGCTAGTAGTGTGATGGGACAATGGGTCAAGCAATCAAGATAAAGCACAAATTTAAGCATTTAAGGAATTAAGTAGAACAAAATCACATATCGGGTCGAAATAATTGAGTCGAGGTTGAATCCCTATCTGTGGTCGAAAAATATATCGGTATCATGGTAAAGATTATAGTTTGGCCATTTTGACCATAAGGTCATATCAAGAATTAGAGTACAAGGAGACGTGTTTTGGTGGGACATGATATATCTACGTGAAGGTGGGCTTGTCTAGGCCTTACATATAAAATTTGTTGGAAGAAAAAGTCTAGTGTTGTGCTCCAAATATCCAAGTCACGGTAAGGGACTCAAAAGATCTAAAATAGAAAGTGGGAGTCCACAAGGTGATAATTAATGCACAAAAATAAAGAAGATCAAGTTAAAGCATGAAATAAAATTAATTAAAGAATCCAGTAAAATAATTTAGGAACGCAATTTCAGATAGAAGTTAGTCTCCTAGCTGAATACAGTTAAGGAACCATTAACTCATTATTCAAATTGCCAATGGGTTAGAATGACGCAATTAAAAGATCTAGAAGGAAAAGAAGGTCGAGTAAGTCAATATTGGGATACAGTCGCATAGTTTGGTAGATGACTAACAACACTTGTGTACATACTACTATCATGGTAATGGGTGACATGGCAATTAGTGTGGAATACTCAGTAGGGTTATCTTGGTCTACTATTAAAATTAAACTCAAGTATCCTCCAGAAGTTTCAAAAATAAACCACCAAAATTTGTATTCACTCCAAGCAGTTCAAATTCATCAAATTTTTTTTTTTAAATCACTCTCATAAATCTCAAAGCAAAATTTTTATCACGTTTCTACTAACCTTTTCTAAAATTAACGTTTAAACTCAACTATTTAATTCAAGAGTTCATAATTCACGAATCCATAAAGATTTCACAACCAATAAAAAATTTAGCACTCTAAAATTTTTAGATAACTCATAATAAAACTCTTAGCATTTAAAAGAATGATAAAAAAAATTTAAGCTCCATGCTCTCATAAATTTTAACTTCCATTCATGCTAAGTTATTCCAACAAAATTACAACTTTTAAATGGTAACTTCCTGTAATCAATCCAAAAAAAAATTTCCATCACATCCTTCGAAATTCTCCAAAAAATTTAATATTAGCAATCCCACATTAAACTAGAATTTTCAAATAATCTTATAAGTCAAAATCTTTTTTTTTTAAATCTAAATAGATCTGTAAATTCTCAATCATAGGACACTATTAAAATAAAGAAAAATTCTCAAAAATTATTTTCATAACTTTCAAATATTTAAACCAAAATTTGCCATCATTACTTCCACTTAAAATTTAAAATTTACTAAACACGAAAATCGCAAGTTGTACAATTTAAATTTAAATAATTCCTATGGCCATTTTTTTTTTTTTTAAAAAAAAAGCTAAGATCATTCTCAATTCAAATTTATAACTGTTCAAAGGTGTATAACTATAATACAATAACTCATAAACATCAAAACTCAAAAATCAAATAAAGTTTATATTTGTTCAAAGATGTATATCTATCACCCAAAAATTATAAATATCACAACTCGAAATGCAAATCAATTTTATACTTGTGCAAAGATGTATAGTTATAACCCAATAATTCATAAATATCAAATATCAAAAGCCAATCGATTTCTTAAATCAATGATATAAAGATTCTAGCTATATTTTTTTTTCTTTCCTGCCATATCAATCCTATGGTGTTTACTATTTAGAAATCTCAAGATTAAAACATTCCTTGGTAGTATCCTACTTTACCAATTACTAATCATTAAATCACACATAAAGAAATATTTTTAACTCAATTAGAGTCTTAAATGTATTCTAATTGCCAATATAACCATTCTAGCCATGTGTTTGACCTATGAGCATATACTAGTGTAGTCATCTTCCTAGTTGACACTAAGCACGAAAATAAGAATCAACGGTAGAAAGGAATCAAACAAGATGCAATTCAAGAAAGTCGAACGAGAGTTCGAAATTTGAAGCCAAGGGAAGAGGTCAAGCTGTATGGATGAGATTCCTATAATTCAAATCCTATGTTGCAGGTTTACATCGGTACAGTTACGTAACCGAAGTGACAAACTCGACCTGCATAGGCCACCACAAAAATATGTAATGCCCCAGTCCCAAAATATGTAGGACTAGAAACGCAATCATGCCAGCTGTATACATACGAAGTATATGGACCCTCGTATATATACATAAGCTGTAAAATACAGTAACCAAGGTACTAAATCTCATCCACAAAGATAAATATGATATAAAAGTAACTATGAATTTGTCATGTACACAATAGTTGGGCGGAGACAAAGTCCACTACCAACCAAATTAAATATGGAAAAATTTACAAGGAAAGAATTTAGCAAGCGAGAGTAATGGCGAGTCCAAGAGTAATCACCACGAAGGAAGGAATGGCCTTAGCTAGAGCACCTGTAAGAAATCACGGAACACACACCTGGCGAGATAACCATGTCCTCAGAGGGACGTAACAAGATACATCAACATGCCATATAACTGAATATATATACTATGTCATAAATCACAAGTAAAGTAAATGGTCACACTCGTAACAAGTTCCAATACCTCATCATCGAAACAGTGGACTACCCCTACAACCAAACAAGGACAAAGGGTAGTACACTATACCGTGATGCGATATTGTCCCAAGCTACTAATGGAACGGGGTGATATGACATTGACGAGGGTTACCTAACCATCTAATGTGTTTATGCAGTAAGAACAAACCTTTAACGCATGAGCCCTGGCTGTAAATGGGATCGGCATAGTTCCCATATAGGGCACCAGGGGCCTATGTCCATAACGCTCGGAAAGCGTCAGAGGGCACCATGTGCAAGGGGCTACGTCCATAACGCTCTGGATAACGTCAGAGGGCACCTGGAGCCTGCATCTCCGGCGGAGCGCACAGGTAATAAGGGAAGTGCATAGAAGCCCATACGTCAAGTAATGTTCTTCCCACCTAATGTACCTGTCATGTCGCATCCACGACCATGTACCTCTACTAACTGCTAAGTCTCCTAACACGCCTCTACTAGCAGTTAGCCCTAACGCATGCGCATGGAGGATCAGCCCACAAGCAAGAACCTCTACATGATACTCATCTCACACATCCTCGTGATACAACTGTGTCAAGGTATATGCAATACACCACAACGGTAGTCCCTTAACTCTAGGTCAACATGCAATCAAAGGATACTAACAAAGTAAATTATTAATCACTGAACAGGCAGTAAATCAGGAACTATAAGAACCGAAAATAAAGAACAGTGATATATAAAATAAATTCAAACTGAATATAAACAGTTTAATGGTAAGGTATCTTGCCTGCGGTGCGAGAAAGGCAAATCCAAGAGTAGCAAGTGTCAGCACCCAAAACTCATAAATCACATATGACTCCAGTCGCTGAAACAAACATCAAAAATAATCTCGGTGAAGAAGATATACCTAGGAAACGCCCGTCCAAAAGTCAAATTCTGGAACAGGGGCAAAATCGTAATTTCGGGTCAAAATGATGTCCGTCGTTGGATCCGCTTTGCACCGAAATGCGCGCCAGAACCTACGGTCTCTAAAGTCGTCAAACTACATGTCTATGAATTTGTTTTGATGAGATGAACCCAATGGTATGTCCAATTTTGGATTCCGGTGGGCCGTACACAAAATTGCCCGTTGAGTGGGATTGTGGGCCCGCCAAAATAGCGTCCCGACCAACAGTCTCAGAATCGGACTAAACTTGGCATACAGGACCAGAAAAATATTTCGAGTCCAATGGCGCAAGTTTCGTCGCGATTTGATGAGTGTGCACAAAGTAATTGGAAAATACCGAAAATGCCCGATACGCAAAAATGCAACGGATACGGACCAAATTCGTCGCGCACACGCAACCAATTTGACTTCCGTCAATTCTCGCACATCCACAAATTCGATACGGACCTTTTGGTACTCTCGGTTCGCGACGGGGTCGCCCGGTTTGTCGGGACGTACCTCGTACGGGGTTTTTAGTGTTTTTGAAAACTGATTTTTTGAGATATTTAATTTAATTAATACTAAAATTTATTGCTAAAATAAATAAAACTATTTGAAGGGATGAAAGAGGGTCATGTGGGCTATCTACACGAATTTACGGATCTACAATCGGATTAGAATTGAAGGAGAAATCGATTGAGAGAGTTGGATACCTTAAAGTGGGAATCTGTTGTTGTTGTTGTTTCCGTTGCCGTGACGATCGGGAGGCGGGGATGTTGTTGCTCCGACGAGGTGGTACGCATGCCGAGGTGAGGAAAGAGGATGAAGGAGAGAGGAAGTGGAAGAAAAATTTTTAGGGTTTAATAACATATGTATATATATATATATATATATGTATGTATGTATACATATATATATGGGATGGGGGCTCGGCCAACAATTGCTAAGGCTATTGCTTATTATGGTGGGGCGCCCAACAATGGAAGCAACTGCTGTTGCTAAAGGGGTCTTTGCTAATGGGTCTTTGCTACTGGCGCATTGTTTGTTGTGTGGTCGGCAAGTTGGCCGACCACTACTTTCTTTCTTTTTTTCCTTTTTCTAATTCTTTTCTTCTTTATCCAATCCTTACAAATCTTTTAAATAAATATCTATCTATATTTATACACCATAATCTATTAAGATCAAATAACAAATTAAATATTATCTATCCAAATCTTTAATATATTTAAACACATCTAAATATATATAAATTCAACTCACAATAAATCAACTTAAAATAATAATAGTATCTTAATAGAATAAACATATTTAATAAATCTCCACAAAATACTTTAAATAATAAATAAAAAAATTGTCTCAATGGGTGCACTTATACCGTACATCCTTACCCGGGTCCACAAAATGTACTATTTTGTAAAATATTATTTAAATAATAAAATACCAATAATTGCACAATTAATTAAATAATTTGAAATTGTACATAAAATTCTAAAAATAATTTAGAAATATTTACGTATATAAAATATGTCCACATGGCCACCTTGGTCGTACCATCTGTCTACTTGGGCTTGGGTTTGGTCCAGGCCCAGTTCGGATTGGTTTGGTCTAACCGGGTCAATAAAATCATTAATTAAAATAATAATTAAATAAAATATTTTAAATGAGTCATTACACAACTCGGCCTGGTTTTCCTAGTTCGATCATCCCCATGGCAAGCCTTTCCCACACATGGCTAGTACACTAGTCAAGGCACACTGTTACATCTTTCGTGCCAAAATTCATGGTCGCCTTATGTTCCAAAATTCAACAATGGCTAAGGTTATTTTTTAATAATTAATAAAAACCATAAATTTTATAAATTAAATTTGAAGTCAATTATAATAATAATAAAAATAATTTTAAAAAAAGAGGGGTTTTACACTTTAGTAGAGGATGAACATCAATATCCGCCTCTTAAAGTTGGAGATTTTGTTGAGAGCCATGTAAGAATGGGCGACAGGCCCATGTCCAAAGAAGCCCAATTAGCAGGATTTCTGACGTACTGGCTCCGCCGCTTCGTCATGCCTGGGGCAAGTGCTGTAGACCGCTTCAACCGCGGTGTCCTTTTTGCTGCTGTCCGGTTAGTCTTCGGCTACTGGATGGATCTACTATCAGCGATGACTTGCAGAATAAATGCGGGTCTTCGTCTGTATGTAGATTCCATGCTTAAGGGTAAGTGTGATAAAGGTAATTTCCCCAGACTGGAATTACCTTATACTTAATTATTCGGATGGCTACTCATGCACCATCCATCTCTGATGAATCCTGCCATGGGGGCAGTGGATGGCAGTTTTCTGCGCCGGTTCTCACAGAGCCGATGGCTATACACTAGCCTGAAAGATTGCAGACGCACTTTAAATCTAGGCAGAGGATGGAATTTTCTTTGTACTCCCCCTCCAACGGGTTATGAATTCATGGCACCGAACATGGTTGACCTTGGGAGGCAGCCTATAGGTCGAATAACTTTTCAATGGTTGAAGGTAATCAGACCGTCACATCTAGTATATAGATTTGAGGAAGAATGCTTTCTGGAGCCATATTTGCCGAGTCGCTTCGTTCGACAATTTGGATATGACCAGTTCCACGTGGGGAATGCAATAACTTGCTTACGAGGAATATGATACTTGATCGACGGAGCCAGAGCGTGGGCTTACTACAATGCTCGAGACACACGGGCAGTGTTCTCGATGCCACACAGGAATAATGCTGGCCCAAGAATGCTATACACATATTCACAGTTTTATACAGCTGCCAACACTTTTGCCAAAACTTTAGCCTTGTGGATAGTTTTGCAACGGCAAACCATCTGAGGAAGGGAGCAACTGATGTACTGGCTCCTAACAATGATGAGGAACATGAACCAGTGGATGATCCACTGGAGGCTTCCAGGGAAGTCAATTTCCCTGAGGAAGTTAATCAACCTATAAGAGTCTCTCTGAAGGTTACTAAATCTCCGGCCAAGGAGAAGAAAAGAAGAAGGGAAGAGTCCCCTGCCCCCATTATGAAGAAGAAACTAATTCTGGAACATTCTTCAGAGAAGGTTACGACGAGATCGCAATCCAGACAATTGGCTGAGTCCACTCGAGATGAAGCCGCTACACCGACTTTCGTTCAGAAACAAGCCGATGTAGTAAACATAGAGAGCCCTGAGAGGCCTCTACATAGAAGGAAGAAGCTGGCCCATAGAAGACAGAAGATAACAGTTTCTTCTCCTAGACAAGCTTTGTCTTCGGTAGTAGCGAACGCTGTAGCTGGGCTCACTATGCCATCTCCAACTCCTGTTTCTGAGGCTGGACATAAAACTCCTAGTCCAGAATAGAGGGAGAATATTGAGGAGAGAGAAGAGATCGACCGGAGAGATGAGGCCATAGAGCCTAGAGACAATATTGCAGAAACAGAGCATGAACCTTTGCAATCTCCATTGCCAACAGCAGCGGAAACTCATCTTCCTACCACACTGGGAGCAAACCGTGAGGAGGAAGATCGTTTGGTGATCGAAGCTCTATATGACTGTGACTTCGGTTATCAAGAAGAAACTGATCATGCCGCTGCTGCTGCTAGTGAAGAGGCTTCCGAGGACAACGAAAATGAGGAGAGCACCTCATCAGAAGCTGCTGATGAGACACAAAATCCGGAAGAGAATGTTGAGATCCAGACATCTCCTCGAGCTATTGATGACACTCTGACTCCTGAAAAGGAGGCTGAGGTGCCAATATCTCCAGAGAAGATTGCTGATGAAGAAGTAGATTTGGAGAAAACTCCAGTTGCTGCTTCCGAAGCTATTGTAATAAAATTAGCGATCTTCTTTTAATAAATAACTTGATAGCTAACATCTTTATTCTTATCCATACAGAACCCGGATCTTCTTCCGCTCCTCCAACATGTATGGACATAGTACTGGCGACGATAATTGCTAGTAGCAGCCGCCATTTATCTTGTGGCTCTGATACAGGAAGTAGTCAGGCCATATCGTCTGAGGCTACTTCTGCTCAACTAGAATCTGTACCAACCGATGATAGGCCTGTTGCCGGACCGAACCATGGTAAGATTATTTTTACTTTTGATTCTTTTAGATAATAGTAAATGACAGACAGAATGACAATATTTAATTTTGCAGACGAACAACCAGGAGGAGCAACTAGCTCCACTCTAGTTCCCTTATTCAAAGAGCCTATTGTTCAAGAAATTGAACGTCCTGCTGCCTCGTCATCAACAGGAGTTGCTGCGACTCCTGGTGCTCTGGCGATTAATCAGCTTGTCATCCAATCATTCACCAAATGGTTCTTTGAGTCCTTGGGGCCTTTGATCAATAGAATGATGGACAAAGAAGACGCTGATTTTTACTTGGTTAGAGGTCCGACCTCTTTCTTAGTAAAGGCTATCAGGGAGCAAGGTGACGAGCCCCAGGCCACTTTTCTTGACCACGTATTAAATGAGCTGGAAGCTTCAATAAAGAACTATAAAGAGCTCAATAAGGGGGAAGTAGAACCCTTAGTACAAGCAGAGTTTGAACAGATGGCTCAGGCAGCTGCAGTTGAAAGAGTGAACTTCCAGAATCTCTTGGATGCCTATTCTACTAAATCTGCTGAGTATAATTCCAAGTTGGAATCGGTGATCTCAACTGCTGAGAGAAAAGAAAGAAGTAATGCCGAGCTGAGAGTGGAGATTGCTTGTCTCCAAGAGGAACTGGAAAATAAAGTTACCGAGCATCAGACTGCAGTCCAACAAATTGGTGCTCTAACTCAGGAAAGAGACGAGTATGTAGCAGCTCATGATGCTGAAATCACTCGCCGAATGGTAACCATGCCCATTTTTAATGAAGAATCTGGGATGGAAGAGGCCAGCAGGAGAGTGATGGCATCTCGCAAAGAACGGTTGCAGATTTTGAAACAACAGATTGCTAATCTGTTGATGCCCCCGTCTCAGTAGAAAGAACATCTTGTATCTTCTTGTCTTTCTTCATACTATGCATGTAATGTCTTTAATTTTGATCAATAAAAGACATTTTGTTGTGGCTCTATTATTTCTTGCATATCTTATTCAGATATAAATAATAGCGATAGAAAATATATTCAGAGGTGCAAGACATGATATATTTCTTGATTTTAGAAAATAATCATATTCATTATATCTGCTCAGAGGTATTGTGGACGTGGCAGAATATAATTTGTCGAATATTATTATTTCAAAATAGACAACTTAATCGAAGACGATAAGTTGCTGTTATGGATAATGGGTGAACCATCGGATGGTGATAATGAGCGGATGAACCGTCAGATGGTGATAATGAACGGATGAACCGTCAGATGAATGTAATGAACGGATGAACCGTTAGATGATGATAATGAACAGATGAACCGTCAGATGAATGTAAATGAACGGGCGAACCGTCAGATATTAATGAATGATAATAAACGGGTGAACCGTCAGATGAATGTAATGAACGGACGAACCGTCGAATGAATAGGTCGCTTCGTTATTTTGAGAATCTCCACCTATAAATAGAACAGAAATCTGAAAGGAATGATCATTTCCACTTTTTAACATAAAGATGTCGTCCGGAGATGCATCCAAGAAGGCTGAAGTCATCCCAAAGATTGAAGCGGGCACTGAAGAACGTCTTGCCGAACCAGTCCAGCCAAAGCAAGCAGAAGTAGGCGAAGGTTCGTCTACACCCAAACCACCGCGGGATATCCTGGACTTTCTGCTTGAACCAGAAAAGACTGAAGAGGAGGAAGCCATGAGGATGGCTGCTTGCAAGTTCCTAGTAGGCACGAGCAAGGATGTCCTCGACTCTTTTGCTGATTATGTCTTTGATAAGGATGGCAGTGGTCCGCGTCCCAATATTGAGAAGGACGATAGCGACCTTCCTTGATATCATGTAACATCATTTATGATGAAATAAAAATCAAACTTTATTTATGAACTGTCTGATCTTATTTACATAAAATCTCTGTTACATTTATACATAATATTTCATGAGAAATTTGCCATTGATAGGCATCATTGCAACTCGACCATCTAACTCTGAAAGTTGATAAGCTCCATTCGAAAAGACTTTGCTGACAACGTAAGGTCCTTTCCACTTTGCATAGAACTTGCCTTTGCTCGAGTGAGTCATAGTCATAGGACATCTTACTATTAGAACGAGTTCTCCTTGCTGAAAGGCTCTGACTTTAACTTTGCGGTTAAAAGTCTTCGAGATACGGGCTTGATATAACTCAATATGTTGTTGAGCCAATAGCCGCTTTTCATCGAGCGCTACTAATTCTTGAAGTCGAAGAAGATCGTTATTCTCTGTAGTGAGTTCATTAGCAATGGCAATCCTTAAAGAAGGAATTTGAAGTTCCAGAGGAAGAACTGCTTCACAACCATACACCAAAGAGAAAGGTATAAAGCCTGTAGGATTGCGGACAGTAGTTCGATAGGCCCAAAGACATTCACCAAGCTTTTCACTCCAGTTTCGTTTGTTAGTAGATACAAACTTCTTGAGGAGCTTGATAATGGTTTTATTGAAAGCTTCAGCTAAGCCATTAGCAGCAGGATTGTAGGCTGTCGAGGCAACGTTGTCAATCCTATCATCATCGCAGAATCTTGCAAATTTTTTGCTGATGAATTAGGGTCCATTGTCATGGATGATTCGTCGAGATACACCAAATCGATAGATGACATGGTGTTTGACAAAGTTGATGACACTGCTGGTCTTGACTTCAGCCAGAGGTATAGCTTCAGCCCATTTGGAAAAATAATAGGTTATTGTTAGTATGAACCGATGTTCTCTAGAAAAAAGAAGATTGATGGGACCGATAATGTCCATGCCCCAAGCTTCAAAAGGCCATGAAGCAGCCGTCGGATGAAGGAATTCCGAAGGTTGATGGATAAAATCTGTATGGATTTGACAAGCTCGACATTTCTTTGCATAATCGATGGCATCAGATACCATAGAGGGCCAGTAGTAACCCATGCGTCGGATGCGATCCTGTAGCTTAGGACCAGGTTGATGTGCTCCGCAGACACCGTCATGAGCTTCACGCAGTACTTATTTTGCTTCATCACCAGCAAGACAGCGCAAGAGTAAGCCATCATAAGTTCGCCGATAAAGAGTCTTAGTGGTTTGATTGTAATAAAATCGTAGAGAACTTCGACGAATACTCGTAGCTTCTTTGGGATCTTCAGGGAGTATGTCATGAACTACGAAGTCGATGAAAGGAGTTCTCCAATCTTTGCTTATAACATTGACTTCAGTAAGATTACTTAACTCAATATTACGATTATTTTCGATACAGAATAATTCTCGATTAGAGATGACCACCACCTGCTGTCTTCTGATAGGGATGGCTAGGACTGCTGCAAGATTGGCCAAAGCACCTGCTTCAGTATTGCAAGCTCGGCGTACATATTCAATGAAGAAGGCTTTGAATGATGTAGCCATGTTGATTGCCGCTTCAAAGTAAGGCACTAGATCTTGATGGCGAACTTCATAGGTTCCTCTAACCTGATTAACAACCAACTTGGAATCGCCATAGACTTCAAGATACTTAACGTCAAGTTGTTTGGCTAGCTGGAGGCCAATGAGTAGAGCATTGTACTCTGCCACATTGTTGGAACAAGGTTCATATAGGGAGTAGGCTCTTTGGATAGTTGACCCATCTGGAGAGACGAGAACAACTCCAACTCCTGCGACGATAGCACCATTGGGTCCAATCCTGGATGTACCGTCAAAGAATAGACGCCAAGTAAAAAATTCTTCCGAGACCATATTTGATTCCAAAGTCTCATCTGGAATTTTATCATAGAGTTTAGATGTTTTTGGAACAGGATGAGCCGCTAAGAAATCTGCCAGGGCTTGACCTTTGACAGACTTTTGAGGAATATATACTATGTCATATTGGGCTAGCAGAATGGCCCATGTAGCCAGTCGAGAATTGAGTGTGCTGGGCTTCTTCATGAGTACCCGAAGAGGATTAACTCATGATATGACATGAATAGTTTGGCCAATGATATAATGCCGAGTCTTTTAAACAGCAAACATGAGAGTTAGGCATTCTTTTTCGACCGGACTATAACGGTGTTTAGCACTGATCATAGTACAACTGAGATAATAGATAGCTTGTTCTTGGCCTTCTTTGTTCTTTTGGGTAAGTAAAGCACCCAATGAATGGTCCATAGCACAGACATACATTAAGAATGGTATGCCAGAGATTGGTGGCACCAAGACCGGTGGATTCATGAGATACCGCTTGATGTCGTCAAATGCTCGTTGACATTCTTCAGTGCAAACAAAAGATACACCCTTCTTCATGAGTTGAGTGAATGGTCTGCAGCGTCCAGACAGATTCGAAATAAATCTCCTAATGTACGCAAGTCGACCTTGGAATCCTCGTAGCTCTTTTAGGTTGCGTGGAGGACGCATCTCTTGAATGGCTCTGATCTTCTCGGGATCCACGTGTATACCCTTAGAGGTAGTGACGAAGCCGAGAAATTTACCACTAAAGACACCCAAGAATGACTTGGTGGGATTCATTTTGAGTTGATGTTGGCGCATGAGATTGAAGATAGTTCTCAAGTCTTGGATGTGATCTTCCTTCAGACGACTCTTGACAGCAATATCGTCAACATAGCATTCGACGGTCTTGCACAGATGATCTCGAAAGATGGTACTCATGGCTCGTTGGTATGTTGCACCAGCGTTCTTGAGACCAAACGGCATCACAGTGTAGCAGTAGACTCCACAAGGAGTGCGGAATAAAGTATGCTTCTCATCTTCAGGATTCATTCGAATCTGATTGTATCCGGAGAATTCGTCCATGAAAGATATTCTTTCAAATCCACAGGTGTTGTTAATCATGACGTTCGTGATTGGGAGAGGAAATTTATCTTTTGGACATGCTTCATTAAGATCCCAGAAGTCAATGCAAACTCGAACTTTTCTGGTTTTCTTTAGAACTGGGACAACATTAGCTACCCAATCAGGATGCTGTTCTTCTCTGATAAAGCCACAAGCAATGAGCTCCTTGACTTTATTATCGATTGCGTCCATCATTTTTGGCTTGAAACGCCGTTGTTGCTGTTTGACTGGTTTTGCATTCGGCAAGATGTTCAGTTTGTGAGTAGCAACTTTAGGATCCAGTCCTGGCATATCTTCATAGCTCCAGGCAAAGACATCAATGTATTCTTTAATCAGATAAATTAATTCTTGTTTGTCCGCCTCTTGAAGGTTCTTGCTAATGAATATTGGATGAGGTGATCCGCTCTTTCCTACATCAATTTGAACTAATTGATCTTCGGTAGGAGGTTTCCTTTATTTGAATCCGAGTTCCCATTGGGTATCCATTCGTTGAGCCCAAGGATCTGTTTTAGGATTTTCTTCAATATCTTCGTCATAGCCTTCTCGAAATTCGACGGAGACCCTGTTAGAAGATACAGTTAGCCGATGAACTTGATCGATACTGGTGTCAGAATCCCATGATCTGGATTCAGAAGAGTTAGAACGTCCTTCACTATCGGATTCAGAGCCTGCTGGGGATAACACTGGAGGAGAAGCATATCCAAGACCTCTTTTGGTCCTACTGTAGTACATCTCCGACTTTCCTTTCGGAACAGTTGTACGGAGAGGAGTTCTCCGTCCTTTACCGTAGTTGAGGCCGCTCTTAAAGTCATAGCCCATCTTTCGGATGATGTCTTTTGTTGTTGACTGTAACGACGGAGTTGAAGATGCCCGTGTCGTTAACTTTGCTATCATCCGTATAGCTGAATTGTTGTTCCGGTCCTTTACTAAAAAGTATTGGACTCTCGCCTTTCTTACGAGCGGGAATAATACGATATGAATCCTTTGGGTGCTCAAATGAAACTTCAGTTTGAAGAGATTGCACAACTCCCATTGTAAAGACTGAAAGCTACCTAACATATCCAAGTAGCATTTAGCATGATAAATGACATCAGTATACTGGAAAGTAGATGTTTTTTCATTGATTTGTACATTTGTATTTACAGCAGGACCTTCAGCCTTAACAGGCTTGGTCAGATTGATTACAAGAGGGGGAGAAGAAGAACATGGAGGAGGATTAGCTTTGTCACGACGAAGGTCGATAACAAGCGGCTTAGAGGAGGTGAGCTCCCTTTTCTCCTTATTATGAGGTAGATTGATAACAAGCGGCTCAGAAGAAGTGAGCTATTTTTTGTCTTTGTTACGACGTAAGTCAATAACAAGCGGCTCAGAAGAGGTGAGCTCCCTTTGATCTTGATCATCAATTGATTGCTTTTGAACTGGCAAGTGAATAGTCAGTGGCTTGGAGGATTGAGGATGAGAAACACGCCCTTTGACAGGAATAATAAGGGTGTTATTAGGCACTGTTTCTTGCACTTCTTCAGTATCCAGAGACAAGACAACCTTCATGAATTCGTCTTTGTACATACGAGCATTGTTGCAGTATGCTTCAACGCCTTTGAAAGAATAGAGATCAGCAACCTCCTTTTGCACCTCTCCATTGTCATCCACATATTTAAAACATTGATGGAGAGTCTGTCACGACCCACACCCGCTTTTCGGATACGAGACGTGTCCAAGCCAGCCTACGCCGCAGAGTCGGCGGTAGAACGCTGTCAAGCCCGCAAGAAATAATTGCTCAAATATACAACAAATGCGGCTCATTCACATTTCTACATTTATTACAACATTTATAATTAAAGAAAGTACAAGATTTTACAATTAATGAATTTAATACAATTGCTTTCTATTTCTAGATTTTACAATTTGACTCGATTTCGCTTTGCTTTAGACCGAAACTATCATATCTAATTAGAGGGGTATAGGTTAGGTTTGAACCTGCAAAATCGGTTCGATGATTCGTCGATTGGACGTGGAGAAATCCCGGCACGAAGTGGCCCCGCGGGGCTGCTGTTACTGCTGCCCTCTCGCTCTGCTGTACACGCGCGCTCCCGTGCGGCCGTGGCCACGCGCGGCGGAGCCGTCGGCGTTTGGGCCACGCCCAGGGCAGGGGTGGTGGCGTTTAGGGTTTGGGAAATCCCCTCTCCCTCTACTCTTTATACACGCGCTCGGGGCGCTGCTCGTTTAATGGCTTTGATTTGTTTACACAGGGGTGTTCGGTGTTGGGCCTGGGGGTGTTGGCCCGGGCTCAGAAGTTGGGTTAGCCCGGCCTGCTGGCTCTGTGGGGATGGGCCAGGCTCGGGCCTGCTTGGTTTGGTCGGGCTGAGAATTGAAGGGGTGGGCTCGGGATTCTTCCATATTACTAGCTTAAAATACATATATGTATATATATATATATATATATTCATATACATATATACACATATAGGTATACATGTACTACTTATATTTATATATACACTCATATATATATATAGACACACACAAATATATATACTCTTAAACACATTTAATGTATATTTGTACATATATACATGCACACATTTACGTATAAATATATATTTAGACACTTATACACGTATATATATTTATTATATATATATATATATATATATATATATATATATATATATATATATATATACACGTACACACATACACACATATACACATTTATATAAAAAAATATATATATATATACACGTACACACATACTTTTATATATTATCTATTTATATACGTAAACACATATACACATTTATATAAATGTCATGTATATTAGTATATGCATTATAAATTCTGAATATATATGTATGTCTATATAATTAAAAGTATATGTATATATATGCACACATCATTTGTCTTAACAATAATAATACTAAATGTAGGAGAACAAAATACAGTAATTCGACGCTAAACATACTTGAAATTGCAGGTATAGCCTAGATATCGCCAACTGCACCAGGGTAACTAAGAATGGTGTTCAACTTATTTCTAAAATAGAATATAAATTCAATAACAGTAGAATATATATATATATATATATATATATATATATATATATGGAATGCATATTTGGACGATCAAAATTAAGAAAATGCAATATGTACGTCTACATGGACGTCTTAGGACTCACTATAAGCCTACACGAACTTGGGCTCGGTTTCAGTTCGGGTCCAGTTTGACTAGTTTTGTACAACCGGGTCTCCTAAACGTCAAATAATATAATTAATAAATAAATAAAATCTTCGGTACGTTTTAAGTCACAACTTTGCCTGGTTTTCCTAGTTAGAACACACTTATGGCTGGGTCTCCTTTGGCATGGCTAACACACTAGTCAAGGCACGCCGCTGCACTACCCGTGCCATGACTCCTAGTCGTCTGGTACTTCAAAACTCCACTATGGTTAAAGTCATCTACCGTAATAATTAACTAAATAATAAATTCTAAAAATCTAAAAATCACCATTTAAATTAAATAAATAAAATAAAATTTTCAAGATTCCGGGTAGGGGAGCTGCAAATCTACCCACCTTAAAATAATTTCGTCCACGAAATTCTACTCATAATCATGTCTAAAATTCAAAATAAAAAAATAATAATAAAAAAATAAAATAAAAGAATACACCCACTATTATCACAATCTTCTCGAATCTTATTCCTCCAAATTATTTATACCTCCTCCTAGCCATTCCATAACTACAAATCATCGAGGACTTCTACCCACCTTTGGTCACACTACTCCCTCAGAGCTATGTCACTAAAACCTGTAATCTTCCAACTCCTTGCTAAAATTGCTACAAATAGATATCTACTGCTTTTGGCCTCTATAATCCTCTCCTAACTATCAAATAACCCAAAATCTAACAATCAACAATTTATACAAGTAGCAAAAAAATAAATTCTAATAAGCATGACCATTCGTCTTCTGAAATAGGCAGGACAGGAAGATAAGGAAGAATAATCAAGAGTAACTATGAAGTTTCAAGAGCGGTAGAGAGTATCCTTGATACAGCAAAATGTTTACGAACCACTGACTTATTTGCTAGATTGGGCTACTCTAGTTCAGTCACTTGCTATATCGAAGACCCTTCGTTTCTTATAGGAGCTTGCAATCCATGCAATACATAAATTCTGTTCTCCAAATTTTATGTGAACGAGATTTCATACTGGAACAGAATTTGAGTAATCAAGATTGTGGTCTTATTGGGTTCTCTATATGGACATCAGTCATTGGTTGGATGAATATTGGATTTCAATCTATATGGTCTAGACAAGATCTCAATAATAAACTATTTCTAATAGGTTAGGGTATTCTGGAATAGGTTTCTATCCAAAGGGTTGAGTTAGTTGCCCGTCAGGTTGGTTAACTAGGTCTCTCAAGCTCAAAATGTGCCTTCAGTGACTTTTGTATTTAAGTAGCACACGAGGCCTCAATTGAGTGGCACACTAGTGGCATGTGCATAGTGGGCTTCAAGTAGGTCACAACCATATATTTGGTCGAAGTAAATGAGTCAAGATTGAGGCTCTAATGGAGGTTGGAAAGCGTATCGGTACTATGGTAAAAGTCATAACTAATCCTTTTTAACCTGAAAGTCGTACCCCAAAAATAGAGTACAAGGGGACAGGTTTGAGTGGGACATGATATACCTAGATGAAGGTGGACTTGTCTAGATCTTGCATGTGAAATTTGTTGGAAGGTAACAGTTGGTCTCGTGCTCCGAATATTAATGACACGGCCGGGGACACAAAATAATCTAAATGAAAAGTGGAAGTCCATGGGGCTCTAATTATCATCCTAGTGGAAAATCGGTAATCCTCGTATATACCAAAATTTTAGAAGGCTTAGAGTCTACCCACCTTAGAGGCTAGGATATGGTGGCAAGGTTCATGTCACAGGGCTGGCCGATGGTAGCTACACTTGCGTATACAACTATCATAGCCATGGGGAATACTCGGTATCTTTCTATCAATTACGACCTTTCATCTTTCTATTCGGTGAACGGCAAAAAAAATGAAGAGTTCAAGAGAGATGTCACTGAATATAATTACGTGATTCAAAGGTGAATGTATAATTCAAGAAGAATTGTCAAAGCAGCCGCGGATGAGTATCCTAGGGACATCTACATCTAAATCCACGTAGGATAGTTAAATGAAAAGCGAACCAAATGTATCATGATTGATCAGACCGTGATACAATAATTCTGATTAGACAATATGTTAGCGGGCGTCCCCAATAAACATATGTCTCGAATCAAGCTCGATAAAAGAGTAAGCTTGCAAAACTAGGCTGTAATAGCAGCATTGGTTAAGATAGTAAAAATATCAATAGGCGGGATTTTTGGAAATGAGGCACAATAGTTCGAGTTTTGAGAAGGTCAAATCCTTACCTGGTGTTATTGTTTATACAGTCAACCTATTATCTTCTATCCAATTGGCCTTAGTCGACTAATGGGTTATGGAACCCTAAATTCTATATTCTAAGTAATCCTGTTAGTGTCAGCCAATTACCTCGTCAATGGATCACAAGGACCACGAAAGACTAGGTTGGAAGATACGCTATTCAACTGGCAGAACTTTTACTAGTTTTGGCTTTGAGTCTTGGGGTCATACAGGGCAGTCCCTATCCTCTATAGTATCCTAAACTTGTAATCATGTCTGAAGTTAGTTCGCCAAGAATTATACCTCGCCCGTATGCTCTGGCTGTGGTAAACTCTTGGTTCCGTGATTCAGGAATGATATTCTACCAGGTACTCTACTCTATATTGGCACAAGGGTATCTAAGATCTAAAAGAGGTCAATCGAGAACCTAGCTTTAGCAATGTTCCATAGACTATGGTTCATCGGGATGATTTTAATTCTGTAGGTTGTGCCTTGCCAGTGCGCTACTGGCTGCAGTGATGAACCCACATTCTCCACTCTCAATTAATTGACGATAGTGCGTTATTGTCTAAACTTTATGGGTTAACTAATATTTCTCTAACTATAACTGTAAAATCCATGAGCTTCCAGAGATTCAAAAAAAATTGACTAAAATAGTGCTTAGGTATTTGTCCTATCAGTCACTACATTTAAAACAAAAGACTTAACATGGAGAAAATAATTAAAGACAAAAGAAATACAAACATTCTAGTATCTATTTCATATATATTTCTATGGTTGAGGGAAAATCTCAAATCAATCTACTTCGAGATTCGCATACAAATTACAGAATCAGAAATTATAAACTAAATCCTTACAGCAAAAGAATTTAAACAGGCAATTTTAACCCATGGAATGATGTTTATATCTAATAGAGCAAAAGAAAATTAAATAGTTTATCAAAATTAACGCCTTAATTCTAGGCAAGTCTAACATACCAAGCAAATAGTATATCCATATTGGATTACACTGTCATATCGAAAGTAATAGTGTACCTATAGAGATCTAGCAAGCTATCTAAATCGTATGGCCTATCTAATAACCTTAACTACCCACGGTCAATTTGAACAAGGGACTCCTAGTCCTAGTCATTCTCTTAAATCATTTTAATCCTAATTTGTGAATGAGCATTTCCTGGTTGCAGGCTCGTAATGGTAAGACTAACTTAAGTACCATCACGAGTTCGTATTATTTGCAAAGACTGACCTGCATGGACCACCGTAAAAACTTGTCACGACCCGCACCCGCTTTTCGGATACGAGACGTGTCCAAGCCAGCGTACGCCGCAGAGTTGGTGGTAGAAAGATGTCAAGCCCGCAAGAAATAATTGCTTAAATATACAACAAATGCTGCTCATTCACATTTCTATATTTATTACAACATTTATAATTAAAGAAAGTACAAGATTTTACAATTAATGAATTTAATACAATTGCTTTCTATTTCTAGGTTGTCCTCAGCATACCCAAGCCTTCCCAATACTAACAGTGATCGCGGCTAAACCTGAAAAATGTTGGTTTCCAGTCAGGAATAGAACAAGTACACAAACCGACGGTAATGCAAAACACAATAGAATTAACAAGACATGAAAATAGCATATGGAATATGAAAGCTAGTAAGAAACTGATGACATAGCACAATAGAGAAATAAACAAGGAAAAACTAATAAAAAACATCTATCTAGGTGGTGTGAAATATCTGTTTCAACATGTGAACGGCTAGGGGGTAAATCCGGCTCACTGCACGTGTCGTGTGCAGCTGCTATCATGCAATAATAGACATTTTGGGGATATTTCTGGGTAGTTCACATGTGTACTAAGATATTTCCCCTTCCGACTACTCCGTGTGACGAGCGTGTCAACAAGCAGCAAGATATATGTATAAACATGAAATAAAAAGACTACTATGAATCGAAAAGCAATCAGAAAGTGCACTTGCCTGAGGTCCTTAGCTGGAGAAACCAATAATAATATACCACTCACGAGCCACAATCAATCAATACATGCAGAAGTCCCGGATGATGAAATAAATAGTACTAATGTTCTCAGAATAGTCAAATTAGCTAGGATTGTCTGTCCTTAAGTCCAATTCTGGACACAGGGGCAAATGCTGAGAGCAGACCCTGGATCTATCAGAATACGATCGACTTTCATCGAATCGACATATCATGTATAGTAGAGAGGACGGTCGTGCATGTTGTCTTCCATCAACATGTCGTCTTGTGTAAAAGTTATGTTTGGAATTAACTCCAACACGCTATGACAATGGAGGCAAGAGACTGGCTCTTCTTTTGGCTTCTTCAGAAGAGCTAAGCAGGTTTCAGCTTGCATGAGAGCTTCGCTCAGGGTTTCCCGAGTCTCTTTGGAGAGGCGCAAGAGCTCGAAGATGGACAGCTGGGCCGGTGTATTGGCCAATTGAGCCAAGATTTCAAAGTTGTAAAGTTTTTCAAGTCCAGAAGGAGATGTCTTCTTCAAAGGTTTGTCAAAGCGGACTTGTTGTTTACCTTTGTCAGCGACCGTCGGCTTAGGAGGAATGGGTATCACCACTGGTGAGGAAGCAATAGGAATATCCTCAGTAGAAGCAGGCTGCACCGGAGCAGGTTCAGAGGAAGAAGCAGGATTCTCTTGGGCTTCAGAATAATCCTTTAGATAATCTTTCTCTGACCTGGTGCCCAACAGGATTTTCTCGTCAACTATGGGGTCAAAAGATACCATATTGTAAGTCTTTGTCTTGCCCTTGGACCTATCTTTCTTCTTGGAGGAAGAGGGAAGTTCGAACTCTGAAGCAAGATCCGGATGAATCCACATAATCTCGCCATTGTCAAGAGACAAGGGGACAAGACCTTCACTTCGTGGAGGAGGAAGATTCTCAATCTCAAGAGTAGCTTTGGGGATAGGAATGACGCCATGCTGCACCATCTGGGGTGGAAAGTCACCGAACAGAACTGATACCATGTTTGCATTAACAGTCTTCTCGTCTTGTTGCAGAGTGACGACGCCAACGTTGACCAGTTCCTGAATTTTGCCTTTTAGCACATAACATGCTCGAGTGGGATGTCCGATGAACCTGTGATAGACACAATACTTGGGATGATCAGTCTTACCGACTTCATCGGGCTTCTTTGGATCTGGAAGTTGGATTTTATTGCTTTTGATTAAGCAATAAAAGATGCTAGTTGTGTCATTCTCGTCAAAGGAATACTCTACTTTAGGACGAGGTTCTCTCGGTGGAGGTGCTGAAAAAGTAGAAGTGGACGTAGGAGGATCTACGTTGACCGCCAGAGATTCTTTGTTCTTGTTCAAATTGATGTTCAAAGTTTCTTTTGGTTTGCGGTTGTTCTGGCGATTGCCACCACCTGATGTTTGATGTTCATCCCGGTCAGGGTTAGACATTTGTACCCCTAGCTGCTTAAATTTGTCGGCGCTAACTTCAGCTGCTTTAGCATTGACAATAAAAGATGGCCAGTCTTGGAATTGAGTAGACCCCATCCACATGCTGATGATGGGCAATAGATTTGCCTTGCAGGTGTCTATGGTGACAGCAGCCGGAGTTCTCGGAGGCAATTTCAAAGCTTTCCGGCAGAATCTTTCAATGAAACTTTCAGCAGTTTCATTGTGCCTTTGTTTAATTTTATTGAGGGCTGACATAGTCATGTCGTTAATCCCCTCGTAAAATCGTTCCAACAAGATTTGCTTTAAGTCAGAGAAGGAGGTGATACAACCATCGGGCAAGCTTCTATACCAATCGTATGCTACGTCGGCTAAACAGTCGACGAATACTCTGGTAAGAAGAGCGTCATTTGGTTGAAGTTGAACAGTCATAACCTCAAAGTGGTTGATGAACTGACTGGAAGATGTGTTGCCATCAAACAGCAAGATAGTTGGGATCTTGTACTTTGAAGGAAACGGGACTTCCTTTCATTCAACTGGGTAAGGTTGCTTGATCCCTAATCTTTACAAGTTGTCCTTCTCCTTGAAAGCTTCGAACTGAGTTCGCAGGAGCTTCACAGCATCATTGGCATCTTCTACTGATGTAGAAGGAGCAGGCTAAACTACAGTATTAGGAGGAGGAACAGCATGATAAGCACTACACCCGGCACCTGACTGACTGGGTGTAGGTTGGACTTGTACATGAGGTACTAGAAGAGATGCTACCCCTAGCCCTGCATTAACAGGAACCGACGATGCTATGATTTCAGGATTTGCAGGCAGTACGGTTGGTGGTACTGTGTGCTGAGCCACAATGATGGAATGCATACTTGCGACCATCTCAGCCATGGTCTTCAACTTATCTTCTAGTACAGCTATTTTTTGTTCTTGACTAGCTGAACTGGAAGCATCGAGATCTTCATTGACAACATAAGATGTCACTTCTCTGGGTACAGTGGAGGACACTGTTTGTTCTGAGCTTTCGTCGTATGCATCATAGTCGAAGAAAGAATCATCTCCTGAGTGAGAAGGAAGAAGACGTTCGGAAGGATCTTGAAGATTCCTTTGACCGATTGTGTCTCGGCTTTGGGATCTGGTATGTTGGAATACTCCTTCAGAAGATTCCTGGAGTAGATCCAAATACCGTTGGCTTGGCTTGCGAGACTTCCCGTGTTTAGAACACTTCCTATCCCCAGAGTCTCTGGAAGTCATGTTTATGGAAGCGTACAGAACCTCATCTTCATCTTCCAATATAGGTTCAGAGTTAGAAAAGTTCAGACGATCGAAGATAGACCGTCTAGTTGTTTGACAACAACACTTGATGACAACCATGTGATTACAATGATGAGGATCACTTGGTTGAATTGGAAGTGTTGAAGTATTGTCCCGCCTTTGCTTGAGGTGTTCTCGGAGATCGGGAACAGCAACGGGACGAGCAAAAGTACGAGGGATGTGTTCTTTGATAACATTCGGAACATGGTTCCGGTTCTTCAAATGTTTTGTCCCTTGAGTGTACAGGGAAGTGCTCATTTTATTGGCATAGGTGTCTGGGTTCTTGATCCTAGAAGTTTGTTTCTGATGATGTTTGTTCTTCGGCATTGGCTGTTTATGTTTCACCGAAGTTGGCCTGTTGAGATAAGTTCTTAGATCTGCAAATTCACCCCCAGGGGTTTCTGTTTGAGATACCAGCAATTTTCCCTGTCTTGAACGGAAGATCTTGAGGGTTGGAAGATCTTAGAACTCTGCTACCGGAGTAGGCAGAATACCTCTTTGATCAGTACAAGTTCTTTTAACATGGAGAGAAGAATCCTTGTTTGAAAGAGTTTTTGTACTGACTGATGCCGAAGTACGTTCAGTGTGATCTTCTACGGTAAAGACCGAAGAAGACTAAGAAAAGACCAAAGGGCCTTTTCCTTTGTTTTGTAAAGAAGGGTTAGCTAAAGAGCGTTTCCCTCTGTTGTCTTCCAAGTCAATAGACGAGGAAGCTTGAAAAAAGACCAAAGGGCCTTTTCCTTTGTTCTGAGGAAGAGGAATAGCCAAAAGACTACCCCCAGTGGATTGCGCAGGAGCAACAGGGTGTTGGAGATGAGCAGCACTCTTTCCCTTGTTGTGAGAAGAAGAAAGATTAGCCAAAGGGCTGTCTTTCTTAGATTGCGCAGGCACAGTTTGCGCATGAATCGATGGCGCACTGGCAGGTTGCGCAGGAGAGTCCTTGACAGAGAACTTTCTGGTTCTGGCCACAGACACTGTGGTTTGCGCATCAGGAGTTCTGGCCACTGAGTGTTTGGGGTGCACTCTAGTTACAGGAATGTTAGTTTGCGCAGAAAGATTGGCAGCCAACTGCGCCAGAGGCAGAGGAGTCTTGCACCTTGATAGGGCAGCATATGAAGTCTCTTGTGCACTGGCAACAACAGATTACACACTTACGACAGAGACAGATTGTGCAACAGTCTTAGTGGCAGCAACTGTAGACTGTGCAGCAGATTACGTAGCAGGCTTCTTGGCAGACTGTGCAGCAGTCTTGCTGGCAGAGTTAATAGACTGCGCAGCAGTCTTGGAGATCCATACTGGGCGCACTTTGCTCGTGGCAGAAGTGGTTGCAGTACGAGGAGTAGTTTTGGAATTGATCATGGCTTCATAGGCTGTCTGGTTGACCTTCACAACCACCGTCTTCTGCGTCTTCCCGATAGACGCTATGTCACATTGAGTTGTCACTTTCTCGTCGGAGGAGAAAGTCGTCCCCAGCAGAGTCGCCATTTTGTTTGTAAAAACAAAAAGTATGAAACTTTATTGATACAAACTTTGTAAAGATTACAAGAATTCTGGGAAAGTACAACTGTAGGAATCCAATCTAGAAGACGATTGCTTTATCCCTTGGACGATGTGAACTTTGAAGACGGTAGCCTATGAAATTGAAGGCAAAAGCCTCGGAAGAATGCAGCAGCACTTGGGCAAGAACTCCTGAACTCTCTGATATTTCTGAACTTTTATGTTTCTGATCCCCTTGAATGGAGACTTGAAACTCTATTTATAGAGTTCTGGAAATAACTAATTTTTAGTTATTCTGAATGGCGCAAGTTGGATTGTGCAGGAACTGGATTGTGCAGCATCAGATTGCGCAGGCAGTTGTTTGGTCGTGGGCCAACTGTCTTGGACACATGGCATCATTTGATTGAAATACGCATGATCGTGTGAAGACGGTTGCCACGTAACGAGCAATTGATGACATGAATTCCATGTGTACTTTTGTCAGTTAACATAATCAAATGTGCCACATGAATTGCGCTGACTTCGGATTACGCTGAGATAGATTGCGCTGGACTGGATTGCGCAGGCACTGGATTGCGCAGACACTGGATTGTGCTGCATGTACAGCTGTCCTCGAGCGCTGTGCGGCACAATAAACGAACAGTCTCCTCATTTTTTATGCTGTCAGCTGTCAGAAGATTTGATTGTGTCAGATAATGATGACATTGCCACGTCAGCCTGCACAGTTGAAAGTGTGCGCAGTCTGGTGTGCGCAATCTGAATGATGCGCAATCTGATGTCTGTGCAGTTCATTTGAAAGTTGTATTTCTTGATTTTCTGACTTTGTTAATAGGTGCAACTTGATTTTTTAGGACCTATATTATCCACTGTAATAATATGTACTCCAATCACATACATCTAAGGAAGAAAAGAATAAGAAAGATGGTAATACCACTGAAATAAACTAAGTCTACAATGATCGTAAATGACAAAAATATGTCGGAGGCATAAACTGACGACGAAACATGAATCTAAAATAAAGAAATAATGGCCTAGAGCTTCCAGAAGGCAACTCACTGTGAAAGAATATCAAGATCCGTCTCTGTTAGCATCATCATGTAGTCTAATAATGTGGAGCATAATAATTCCTAATATTTGTCAACATATCCAGTCAGGATTGGAACGAGCATATTTCCAACAATAGTTTCTACTAAATGACAAGTGCTATGTAACAGTAAATAGAGAGAATAAATACGAGTAAAATAGAATGTACATGAAAGTAGCATGGCAAGGGTAAAGCAGTAAACTAGGGCAAAAATAAAGAGAACTGAATATATCATGTACAAGAGTCAAGAAACCACTATCTACGTGAGTGAATATTAGCTTAGACATGTGGCCGGCTTGGGAACTTGCACAAGGTCCACTGGCCTGGTTAATCATACGTGAAGTATATGATTAACACTCACAATGATCTATACAATGCACAAGGAGGGTATTGACCACATGTCTAGACTAATATTCCTCCGTCCCCGACTAGTATAGTGGATCCAACCATGACTCGTTATGACATGGAATTATAAGATAAGGTAGTAAATCTTCTCGAGAATTGGTATCCATATATTGGACAAGAACTACAACAAGGCTTGCATAAGGTACACCAAGGTAAACAAGGATTAACAACTCATGACGGGATCCGTAAATACCAGTCCGTGTGATCAATGTGTCAAGAATCATGAATATCTATACTAGATACAAGAAACATAGTAAATATCATGAATGAAAAATCATCAGAGAATGTACTCGCCTGGTCCTGAACTAAGAAATCAATACTGCCATTCAAAGAGCCACAAAGGGTCAACCTGTGCAATAGTCTCCTAATGATCAAACAGATAATACCAACATGTTCAGAATGGCCAAATTAGCTAGGATAGTCTACGCATAAGTCCAATTCTGGACATAGGGGCAAAACGATAATTTCGGACCAAAACGATATCCGTCGTTGGACCCGCTTTACACCGAAAAATATGCCGATATCTATGGTCTCTAAATTCGTCAAACTATATGTCTACAGGTCCGGTTTGATGAGACAAACCAAACCGTATGTCCAAAGTTGGATTCCGGTGGACCATGCACAATTTTGCCCGTTGGATCGAGTCGCGGGCCCACTAAAATAATGTCCTGGTCCACCTTCTTAGAATCGGACCAAACTTAGCATACATGATCAAAAAAATGACACAGACTTATTGGCACAAGTTTCGTCTCGAGATGACAAACGTGCACAAAGTAATTGACAAATTTGCAAAAGGGTCGATACGAGGTATCTCGACGGGTGCGTACTGATTTCGTCACGCATACTCAGCAAAATCGAGTTTTATCGAATTCTACATGTCTGCAACATCCATACGCATCTTTCGATGCCTACGGGTTGCGACCAAGTCGCCCAGTTTGACGGGACGCACGCCGTATCGGGAAATTTTTTTCTGAATTTTTGTTTTCGGAACGTTGTTTTTCCTGATTTTGGAAATCAGTTTCCGAAACGCATGTTAACAAAATCATGAACTAAAAGAGGTTCACAGATTCCTATAGGTTGTCTACAAGTCCCTTCAAACAAATTTTTGAATCGATCAAAGGATCGACGAGAAATTGTCTCTAAAAACAGTGATTCGAGTTCCTAAATTTGTCCAGTTTAACATAATTTTTTGACAACTTTGTGTCAATTTTTCGGACAGCAGGGTTAGGTATGAACAAATCTATCTATTGGGCCTCCTAGAGGGTCATATCGGCTACCCGTGAAAACTTACGGATCTCAATTTGATCGAGTGTGCACAAAAAAACGAGACGGAGAAGATGAGTACCTGAAACTGGGTTTCTGCGGCTGTGTGCACGTGGCGCGCGCTTGGCTTCTGGTAGGCAGTGGGCGGCTCTCCGGCGATCGACGGTGATGGGGATGATGCACACGGGTTAGGTGGATGGGTTTATGAGAATCTCTCTCTTAATCAAGTATTAAAGGAGGTTGGTTTCGGTTTGAAACCGACAGGAGGGGAAGAGTTGTGTACGTTTGTGTGTGTGTGTTTGCTGTGAGTTGAGCTTAGCTAAGTGGGCTCGGGTTGGGTTTTGCTAGGTAGGTGTTGGTTGGTCACATATGTTAGCTAGTCAAGAAGTATATACTAATATATATATATATATATATATATATATATATATATATATATATATATATATATATACTAATCTATATATATATATATATATAATTTATATATATATATATATAGATATATATAAATATATATATATATAATTTATATAAAAAAAAAAAAATATATATATATATATATATAATTTATATATATATATAATGATGGGGAGAGCCGGCCCTAGGTTTCCTCCCCCCCCCCCCCGTTCTTCTTCCTCGGGTGGTGGGCGGGGCCGGCCTTCGTCGGCGGCGGTCCGGCCGGTTGGCCGTGGAGCCCCCACCCCCTCCGCGTCACTCCAGCGGCCCTCTCTTGCGGGCTCCCTCCTCCTCGACCTTTGCGTGGCTCCTCGACGCCGCCGTCAGACCGACTTGCAGCCGCCCTCGACGTAGTCGACGTCCCCGTCGTTCCCGACGACGGCGCCGACCTCCCTCGTGCCTCCTCCCTGGATCCTCGGCCCCCTCCATCCTCGGGCCTCCACCCGGCTCTCGCTCTGCCGCCCCTCTTGCCGCCCAGCCTTCCCCTCTCTCCGATCCCGAGCGCCCCCCTCCCGCCGCCCCCATCGCGGTGTCTCACCCCCCCAGCCGCCCTTCCCCTTGCGGCATCCCCGGTACGGTTGGCATACCCCTGGCCACCCGCTCCATCGGCCGGTCTCGGCCCGCGCCTCCCTTCTCCCCCCGTTCCTCTCCCTGCTCCGTCTCCGGCGCCACCGGCCGCCCCCTTGTCGTGGCCATCCGCCCCCCAGCTGGCTGTGCCCCGGTACCCGCGGCAGCCGCCTTCTTCGCCCTGCGGTGGCCCTCCCCGGTTGCGTCGTCCCAGACCCCACCTTTCGCCTCGCCGGAGGCTCCTCCCCCTCCTCCAGCCGCGGGTCCCTATCCGGCATGCCCTGGTATCCCTCCACCGTAGCAGGGCCTCCCCCTCCACCCGTGAGCGCTGAGCCCCCATCGTGGGCCATCGTGGCCGCGAGGCGTCCGACGCGCTCAGCCTCCCCATCTTCCTTGGGCCGCCCTTCGACTGAGGAGACACCGCCCCCATCCCGCGCAGCTCCTCCGCTGTCCTCCAGCCTCCGTCGATCCCTCCGGCTGATGCTAGAGGCCCCACCCTCTCGCCGTTGACCAGCTCCGCGCTGTGGCAGTCGGCATCCCCCCTCTCGCCGGCCGAGATCCACCCGTTCCTCCCCCCTCCCGGGTTTCCTCCGTCCCTCTCCCCCCCGGCATCGTCATCCCCTTCTCCTTTCCGCAGTCGGATTCCTCCGGTTCCGGGTCGTCGGTGCGTGGCCCTACCCGCCGGCCTGGTGGTCGGACCCACCCCCCTCCCCTCCTCCCCTGAGGTCGACCCCCCTCCGCTCTCCGGCCCTATCCGCCGGAGGCTCCGGGCCGTCCTCCCCGGACGGTGCGCCCCCTCCCCAGAATGCACGCCCATCTCGATCCACGCGCCCCTTGGGCCGCGTGCCACTATCTCGTGCAGTGTACTGGGCCCATCCCTCGGGCAGCGCCCCGGGCACAACCCTCGGGCCCAACGCCCCCTCTCTACGTGTCCCTTTTGAATTTTCGAAATTCAAATTTTGAATTTCGATTGCTCCTTTCTGAAAAAATAAAAAATAATAAAAAAAATCCTGTTAATGTTTATTACGTTTTGTCTCGACCAATGTTAGGGCTTATCCCACACTTTGTAGGAACTTGGGCTATCTCCCGGTTCCAACCTCGTTTTTATTTCAATGAAGGCTTTTAGCCATTGTTCCAAATATATATATATATATATATATATATATATATATATATATATATATATATATAGTTATACACGTATATATACACACATGTATTCATATATAAATATACATATACAATACACATACTTATATAAATAACCCTCAAATTTATATTGATTTATTTTATATTATTTATATAATATAAATAAATATACAATACATACAATACATGGACAATATATACATATATATTTGTTTAAAAAATATATATATATATACATATATATTTGTTTATATAAATAAAACCCATTTAATATTTTCCCTTATAATATTTCTATTTAAAAAAATAATTTTTTTTCCTTCCTTTGTATATATACTCCATAAATGAAATAATACCAAACAATTATATATAAATAAAATCTGAATTATTTATAAATAAAACTAAATAATTTGTATCCTATATTTATTAATTATAATAAAAGTTTTATAAATAAAAACTCAATAGTACATATATATTTTTTTTAAAAAATAATTGTTTAACCATCAAGGTAATTATATTAACAATAATAATTTAAATAAATATTAAAATATTAAAATAATAGGAAATGACCATATTAGCCTTATCTAGAACAGTGAGGGTGACAATATATATATATATATATATATATATATATATATATATATATATATATATATATATATATATATATATATATAGGGCGATGATGAGCCTGGCCTGTGCGATGCGGGGCATCCACAACGTCGGAGGACTGACGAAAAATGGCCACGATCTAAGCTGGCGTGGGACAGAATGGGGTGCCCTGTGCATGAAACCTCATCGGCTAGGGCGTCGCGCGGGCGGTCGAGGACCGGCACCATTCTACCACGGGTATAAACGATGGTTGACCACGCGGCCCATCATGCGGTGCCCAATGGGCGTCGGGAAGACGTCGTAAGGGCGTCGTGCGCATAAAATGGGTGGCTAGGCGGAACCGGCTGTCGTAGGCATCGTGAATACGTCGGGAGCGCCTTTGGCGTCGTGGGCTAAGCGAGGCGTTGAGTTGCTGGCGTCAAATGACGTCGGCCGTCCCGTGAGGTCTGGAGCGCGCGGAGTGCGCGAGGCATATGTGCCAGGCGATGATGAAAAAGCCAGTGCGGACATGATTCGTACGATGAGTCCGAAGCGACATGACGACCGGCTAAAAATCGTGTGCGGGAAGTCACACGATTTAACTGAGCTCGCACGTGCTGGAAATATATATATATATACATATATAATAATTTATTGGATTTTTGCCAGTTGATGATAATTAGTTTAGTTATTATTATTTATTATTATTATTTATTATTATTATTATTATAATTATTTATTATTATTACTATTATTAGTCGGATTAGAAAAATATTATTTTAAAATTTATCATTGGATTTTGATTGTGGCCCTGCTCCCGATTCCGTGCCCGGGGTCCGACCCCAAACTCAACCCGACTTCGAACCCATCTCGAACTCAAATCCTTTTTAAAAATCATTTAACTTTGATTTCTTAAAGAAAGAATATATATATATATATATATATATATATATATATATATATATATATATATATAATTATTATGTTATATAAATATTTATAAGAAAAAAATAATATATTGAATCCTAAACTACGCAAATCCTCTCCCACTCCCAGCCACTCAAACCCACTCACAACCTCCACTTATTTCTCCACACGTTCACACCATCCCCCTCAAACAATCACCACCACCATTCCCTCATTATTTCTCTCCCCTTCACTTCAACTGCCACCACCACCTTTAATTCTCTTAAAGAGAACACCAGCACCACCCCCTCCATTTCACTCTTACTTTTTCTTTCCCACTCTCTCACTTAATTCCCTTCTTCCCTAAAGCTCCCACCGGACGTGCCCTAGCTCCGACCAACTCCAGAGCTCCGCCCAAGCCCAAGCCCAACTTCGGCGCCCCTATGGCAACTCCGCCGGCGCCCGGCCATCTCCAGCACCCCCCTGCACGCTACTTCCTCCGGCGGCCCGAGACCCGTGCGCGTCCCAAGGCCGTGCCCAGTCGGCCGATTCTGCGGCCGCCCCGACCCCGCTCCGGCCAAGCCCAGGCCGAGCGCCCAGCCGTGCGCCTCCTGGCCGCGCCCAACCCCGGCCGCCCCCGTGCCCGCCCAGCGCCCCGCCGGCCACCCCGGCACCGTTTCCTCCGGCAAGATCCGTCCGGCCAGCCTGCCGTAATTTTTCTCCGGTCTTTTTCGGCCAGCGCGCGTCCCCTCGACCGCTGTCCGGCGACCCCCGACCCGTTGTCCGCGCCCGGCTCAGCCCGCACGTACCCCGCTATTCTAACAGCGCTGTCCAGCGCTGATCCGGCGATTTCTGCTGCTGTTCGCGAGTTTGGGATTTTTCCCGAGTCCGCGGGAACGTGGTTTTCTTTCCCTATTATCATCTGAGAGCTCTAGCCGAGCAACCCAAGGTATATCTTGTGTCCCCGTGTCCCTACTCTAGTGTCGATGATGATACGGTCCCCGATCCTGTTACGGGATTCGGTTTAGGCGATTGTAGTTTCGGGATTCTCGAATTTATTTTAGTAGTTCGGTTTTACGCTGGATGCGTACATTCCGTTTAGTTTCGGTTACGGTTCGGTTTTATATTTATGCTGGCTTTTATCTGTATTGTGTTGGCTGTGGGATATTATTCTGTGTGGAATATTATTAAGGATGGTTTGGGTTGTTTCCCTGGTTCGGGATATTGTTTATGTTGATTTTTGGCACCGTCCCAGGATTGGGTTGTCCCAATTACAGAGGAGATGCTGCCCAAATTTTTGGAAAAGTTTTCAAAAATAAAGTATTTTAAAATGGAATTCTATTTTCAAATTCGGTATTTTGCAAACGGATTACAAAAGTGGTTTTGTCGATTTGAAAGTGGATTTTGGAGTTTCGTATCCCCGTTAGGCGACGATCGTATCGGTCGAATGAGCCTCGACGAAGCACAAATTCTACAGGGTTCCTGTATGTTGAGGCGCTAGCCAGCAACATGACATTTGGACCAAGTCTGAGACGCATTTTACAACTATATTTATGTTTATAATTATTTTTTTAGAACTGGCACTGCTGTTAGTATTTTTGGTGCAGGGCTTCGGCCTACTGTTTGGACCTTTCGCGGCACTCAGAGCTCGCCTAGATGATTAATTGATTTATGTAAAAATTTGTAAAAGGACATAAGCCAGTTTTCTATTTTATTTCGTTGTGACCCTGTATTGTGTAGTTTAGGTTTTTACTTTCTTTTCTGAGTTGGTTTTCGTTATTAGACGCGTAATTATAATTTAGGTATTAATTATTTTGTATAAAATTAATAAGGTTTTTCACGATAAAATTAACTTGAATAAAAATATTGGTAAGATAACGAAGTCCATATTTTATCACTAAAAGGAAAATATAGTTATATATATATATATATATATATATATATATATATATATATATATATATATATATATATATATTAAAATACAAAGTTTTGCCCAATTAACCAGTAATTACCATTTTTTCAATTAATCAATAACCGACTTATTTAATTAAAAATAATAATGAACGTAGATTGCGACGTTAGACGATTTTCAGTAGATTAATTAATAAACTTAAAACCTGACTAGGGTCTACTTCTAGAGATTGTAACTAGCACACCTAGAATGGTTTCATTATGATTCTAAGTCAAGTTCTCAACTGTAGGATCTCGGAGACGAACTTGACATCATCCACGGTACCGACTTTCCCGATCCAGTCAATTAACAGAGGCAAGTTACGGTTATGTTTTCTTGTATTTTATTTAGTAATCGTCTAGCTGCATGTTTAAACCATATTGCTACACGGAACCCTCTCCTAGGGTTCAAATATTGATTGATATTGATTATGGGGATTGGGGGAATAGTGTAACGTTTATGGCCAATACCCCCATATTGCAGGATTGTGCGAGCTTACCCCTCTTACACATGGGGATAAGCCGTATCGCGTCGCTAGGACGCTATTGTATAATCCAAGCCGGTCATAGACGATTACACATTCAAATCATATTGTTTTTAATCGTAGAATTACTGGAAAATATTGTTTCAACTATTTAGCCTGCACTTTTCCATTATTACTTGAAATATGAGATACATATTCGTACTTGCTCCCTCCTGACTGGAGACAACAATTTTAGGTGACATTGAGGATGCTGAGCTATTGTACAATAGCTACTATGGCCCGGTTTTGTACCCTGTGGTGTTGCCGGAGTCCCCCTTGGAGAACGCAGGACCTGAGGCCGACAAGCTGACCGCTTAGCTAGTCATTTCCAGTTTTTTCTAGTTTTATTGTTTTGGAGTTTTGTAGATTTAAAATCAGCATTTTATTTCAGTTCTTTTATTTCCAGTTGTATTTTTCAATTGTTGAATAAATTTTTTTAAAATTTTTGTATATTCAAGTTGTGACAAATGTATAGATGTGTACTGCCGCCGTCTCACAACGGTACATGCTGGGCATGATCCGATTTGACCCAATAATTTAGGATCGGGTCGTGATATGTTTTTAGTGGTAGCCCACGCAGGTCTGATCAACAACTTAGGAGAACATATCTAGAAACAATTAGAACACTAGAACATTAATTTGTCACAACATAGGACCGAAATATATTATAAATAAATATTTTTCTTTGTTATAGACCGGTAGGCTACCTTGCTTATGTTTTGTATCCTAAACCTTATCCAGCATAGGCCGATTGTATGGTGGTCTATTTTACTATCTACTTTAGTTTCTAGATTTTATATATCTTTCAGTGTCCCTTGGCTTTTCAGAGATTATTTTCCTCCATATCCTTATCATACTCCAGCATTCCTTAGCATCCATACTCTTTTGTTATTTATGGATTAGGATTAGATTTTTTCCAATCTCCTTTTTCAACAAACCTATTTCAAAATTTTCAATTAGTTGATCAAATCATACTTCTCTATCTTTATTTAGAATCTAGATCTATTTCATTATTTAGAGTTTCAAATTGTCCTTTAGCAAACTTGGTAAACTCTTATCTACCCGAAGTACCTCTATGAATAGCGTATCCAACTATTTGCCTTGATCTCATTTCAAATTAACTTTCTTGGAACGAATCCTGAACCAAATTCTTCTGAAATTATAAAGCCTCAAGGTTAATTATTACCAAAGGAAATGGTTCAGCCTAGTTAGTTCATGATTCCGCTGAAGAAGATATTTTCAATATTGGTTGTTATCTCCTAGGTTATTCCAAATATTTTATTTTGTTGACTTCCTCCACTCAACCCGAAACCTTACTCTCTCTAAGAACTTCTTGATCAGTTCAGGGCCTTGAAAGCTTCCAAAACTCGATACTTGAGTATCATGAAGCAGGAACGGTCAGAGAATTGATTTTGTTCTATTATTGAATTTTCTTTTTGTCATTGGAAAACTTTTGAATTGTTGAGCTATCCCTTTGAAATTTCCATGAACAAAGTTAAGAAAATATTCAGTGACCTAATATGGCTTCGCATATATGCGTCGCCACCATCTATTTGAATTATAGAAACTGCGAGTATACTGCAGCCAGTTGTGCGCTGACGGGACATAGACTCTAAGTTGAAGTGATTCAGGTGTTGGTAGGTTTTCGAATATTATTGAGACTATGTCCTAAATGTATCAGATTTGCCCCTATGTTGCTTAGCCATGAAATGGATAAAGTTGATAGACTACTCGTAAACCTATTATTATTCAAGTTATAGAGCCAAAAATTCACTGCAGTCAGGTGCACTCTGGCGAGGCATGAATTAGAGGCAAAATGACTAGAGATATGTATGGTTCCGGGTACTATTAAGACTATATCCCTGTTATAAATATATCATGTTTGGCCTCTCATCACTATTGATAACCTTACAAGAATTGTCTTGATTCGTTTAAATTTTGGATTATTTGGAATCTTAGCGACTAGTTTAAATTTTTAGAAATCATTTCTATAGGAATCATATGGGAATTCCACTTGATTTTCTAGAACTGTTTTCTAATATTTTAGTACCATCAAATTATTCTGACTTTTGCTGATTAGAGGATTTGCATTTCTACCGGTTGTCTCTATTTTCATAAATCTCTTATCACAAGCTTAAAGGAATAGATTCCCTATGAAATTCTACTTGATCTTCCTAGAACTTATTAGAACCATATCGATCTCTATTAGCTCAATCTCTTTCCTGGTTCAACTTTAGTGCGTTGCATATATTCTGTTACATATTTTATAGATAGTTGTGGTAGCTTTATATATTAAATAGTTAATATACATATTATGGATGACCATATGTATATAGTATATAGCTATATGCGGGAGAAACATAGGTTGTTACCTATCTCATTTTAAGGGCATCTTTGGGATCAATATTAGTTAGCTAAAGGGTAGAAGGGTAGAAGAATAACTTGGGTAAGCTAGTCTTGAGGGAGTGGTATATTTTAACTTGTGGCTTATTGGGTTAGAACCGTTAGTAGTGCTCACTAGCGCTTAAACCTCATTCAGACAAATGAAGATATTTGACGACTTTGAATTTTATAATCAAAGAAGAGTATGGAAGATAGAGAAAGACGTAGGTATAGTTAGCGAGGAAAGTCTAAGATTTGGTAAGATTCTTCCATGGAGGAAGTGAATTGGGATAATATATAAACACGAGAATATGAGTATCAAGTAAAGGAATACTTGACGAAAATTAACTTTTATGATTAGATGACTACTGTACCCAGAAGGGACGAATATAACCATGGAAAGAAATATCACAAGAAATCGAATGATAGGTTCTAGAGAAGGAACAAGCAGTGAGAAATTGGGATAAGACTATTGGCATGCAACTTTGGAAAGAAGCAATTGTGTTTGCAATTTCTACCACACTGGAGACTCATATTAGTTATCATAAAAATAATTAAGATTTTGTGATATTTTTGCTGTTGTGTTTGGATGAGAACGATTGACATGTGCATGATTAAAGATTAAAATTTGATCAGTGATTATAATTTGGTCAATTGATTTCAAGAATTGGAAATTCTCGAATATAGGTCATGGATCAACTTAAAGAATTTTCTAAGGATTTACTATAGCAAGGGAAGATTGTAATTTTGACGTAGTCAGTTTTGGAAAAATGGCTGACGATTGGAAGTTGATGTCTGTAAAATGATTTGATCGAGAGAAATACTTGAAATTTAAAATACATTTAGCATACGAGTTACATACAACGATGGAAGAAAATTTGATTTAGGTGATTTATGATTCCAAATAGAGTAGTTCTAATACCTTGGTGACTGCCTTAGTTTTCTGTAGATACTTAGAGTTCAACTAGTTTAGCAAGTTAGAAATTAGATTTTTGCTTGGGGTATTAATAAGATTGTTATTTTATAAGTTATTTTTCCTACATATCCTACCTTTGATCCTTGAAATAGTGATACGATATTTTTCTATCCCTTTTGATTATCACTCAGTCCTCAATGGAACTATCTTATCCGATTACATTCTAATCATAGTTATATTACTCTAATCATCTTTGCTATCCTACCATCATACCACTTTTTAACTTTCCTGAGTCACAAACCCTTGTACCACATTCCAATTTGATTTGACATTTTAGTCCCTCATCTCAAAAGACTCTATTACTTTTTGCCTTCTCAATAAACTGTGGACATTCGCTTCTTTCTTGCCTTGTCTGTTTCACGAGACCTCATTTTCTCCTATTTTTTATCATATTTGTATCAAGATTTTTCCTCATGCCTAAAATAATTTTGATTTCAATAACATTCCAACCATATCCCAGATCATATCTAGATAATTCTGATCGTGCCGATATTTTATCATTGTACCTAGTGATTATGCCTAGAATCCGATCGTGCCTGATGATTTAAAATCCTGTTCTTGATCAAGGTTAAGTGATTTTGTCTGTACCCGTAACCCTGCCTTTAATTTCGAGGACGAAATTTTCTAAGGAGGAAAGGTTGTAAAATCCTGATTTTTAATTTATTAGATTTTTGCCAGTTGATGATAATTAGTTTAGTTATTATTATTTATTATTATTATTATTATTATAATTATTATTATTATTTATTATTATTACTATTATTAGTCGGATTAGGAAAATATTATTTTAAAATTTATCATTGGATTTTGATTGTGGCCCTGCTCCCGATTCCGTGCCCAGGGTCCGACCCCAAACTCAACCTGACTTCGAACCCGTCTCGAACTCAAATCCTTTTTAAAAATCATTTAACTTTGTTTTCTTAAAGAAAGAATATATATATATATATATATATATATATATATATATATATATATATATATATATATATATATATATATATATATATATATATATAATTATTATGTTGTATAAATATTTATGAGAAAAAAATAATATATTGAATCCTAAACTACCCAAATCCTCTTCCACTCCCAGCCACTCAAACCCACTCACAACCTCCACTTATTTCTCCACACGTTCACACCATCCCCCTCAAACAATCACCACTACCATTCCCTCATTATTTCTCTCCCCTTCACTTCAACTGCCACCACCACCTTTAATTGTCTTAAGGAGAACACCAGCACCCACCCCTCCATTTCACTCTCACTTTTTCTTTCCCACTCTCTCACTTAATCCCCTTCTTCCCCAAAGCTCCCACCCGACGTGTCCTAGCTCCGACCAACTCCAGAGCTCCGCCCAAGCCCGCGCCCAACTCCGGCGCCCCTCCGGCAACTTCGCCCGCGCCCGGCCATCTCCAGTACCACCCTGCGCGCCACTTCCTCCGGCGGCCCGAGTCCCGCGCGCGCCCCAAGGCTGCGCCCAGCCGGCCGATTCTGCAGCCGCTCCAACCCTGCTCCGGCCAAGCCCAGGCCGAGCGCCCAGCCGCGCGCCTCCTGGCCGCGCCCAAACCCGGCCGCCCCCGTGCCCGGCCAGTGCCCCGCCGGCCACCCCGGTGTCGTTTCCTCCGGCCAGATCCGTCCGGCCAGCCTCCCGCGATTTTCCTCCGGTCTTTTCCCGCTAGCACGCGTCCCCTCGGCCGCTGTCCGGCGACCCCGACCTGCTGTCCGTATCGGGCTCAGCCCGTACGTGCCCCGCTGTTCCAACAGCACTGTCCAGCGCTGATCCGGTGATTTCTGCTGCTGTCCGCGAGTTTGGGGATTTTTCGAGTCCACGGAAACGTGGTTTGCATTCCCTATTATCATCTGAGAGCTCTAGTAGAGGAACCCATGGTATATCTCGTGTCCCCGTGTCCCTACTCTAGTGTCGATGATGATACGGTCCCCGATCCAGTTACGGGATTCGGTTTAGGCGATTGTAGTTTCGTGATTCCCGAATTTATTTCGGTAGTTCGGTTTTACGCTGGATGCGTACGTTCCGATTAGTTTCGGTTACGGTTCGATTTTATATTTATGCCGGCTTTTATTTGTATTGTGTTGGCTGTGGGATATTATTCTGTGTGGAATATTATTAAGAATGGTTTGGGTTGTTTCCTTGGTTCGGGATATTGTTTATGTTGATTTCTGGCACCGTCCCAGGATTGGGTTGTCTCAATTTCCGAGGAGATGCTGTCCAAATTTTTGAAAAAGTTTTCAAAAATAAAGTATTTTAAAATAAAATTCTATTTTGCAAACGGATTACAAAAGTGGTTTTGTCGATTTGAAAGTGGATTTTAGAGTTTCGTATCCCCGTTTGGCGACGACCGTATCGGTCGAATGAGCCTCGACGAAGTACAAACGCTACAGGGTTCCTGTACGTTGAGGCGCTAGCCAGCAACATGACATTTGGACCAAGTCTGAGACACATTTTACAACTATATTTATATTTATAATTATTTTTTTAAAACTGGTACTGTTGTTAGTATTTTTGGTGTAGGGCTTCGGCCTACTGTTTGGACCGTTCGCGGCACTCAGAGCTCGCCTAGATGATTAATTAATTTATGTAAAAATTTGTAAAATGGCATAAGCCCAGTTTTCTCTTTTATTTCACTGTGACCCTGTATTGTGTAGTTTAGGTTTTTACTTTCTTTTCTGAGTTGGTTTTCGTTATTAGACGCGTAATTATAATTTAGGTATTAATTATTTTATATAAAATTAATAAGGTTTTTCACGATAAAATTAACTTGAATAAAAATATTGGTAAGATAACGAAGTCCATGTTTTATCACTAAAAGGAAAATGTAGTTATATGTATATTTTAAAATACAAAGTTTTGTCAAATTAACCGGTAATTGCCATTTTTCCAATTAATCAATAACTGACTTATTTAATTAAAAATAATAATGAACGTAGATTGCGACGTTAGACGATTTTCGGTAGATTAATTAATGAACTTAAAACCTGACTAGGGTCTACTTCTAGAGATTGTAACTAGCACACCTAGAATGGTTTTATTATGATTCTAAGTCAAGTTCTCAACTGTAGGATCTCGGAGACGAACTTGACATCATCTTCGGTACCGACTTTCCTGATCCAGTCAATTAACAGAGACAAGTTACGGTTATATTTTCTTGTATTTTATTTAGTAATTGTCTAGCTGCATGTATAAACCATATTGCTACATAGAACCCCCTCCTAGGGTTCAAATATTGATTGATATTGATTGTGGGGATTGGGAGAATAGTGTAACGTTTATGGCCAATACACCCATATTGCAGGATTGTGCGAGCTTACTCCTCTTACACACGGGGATACGCCGTATCGCGTCGCTAGGACGCTATTGTATAACCCAAGCCGGTCATAGACGATTACACATTCAAATCACATTGTTTTTAATCGTAGAATTACTGGAAAATATTGTTTCAACTGTTTAGCCTGCACTTTTCCATTATTACTTAAAATATGAGATACATATTCGTACTTGCTCCCTCCTGACTGGAGACAACATTTTTAGGTGACATTAAGGATGCGGAGCTATTGTACAATAGCTACTATAACCCAGTTTTGTACCCTGTGGTGTTGCCGGAGTCCCCCTTGGAGAACGCAGGACCTGAGGCCGACAAACCGACCGCTTAGCTAGTCGTTTCCAGTTTTTTCTAGTTTTATTGTTTTGGAGTTTTGTAGATTTGAAATCAATATTTTATTTCAGTTCTTTCATTTCCAGTTGTACTTTTCAATTGTTGAATAAAAGTTTTTAAAATTTCCATATATTCAAGTTGTGACAAATGTATAGATGTGTTGTGAATATCTGCATATAGAACAGCTTACTGCCGCCGTCTCACAACGGTGCAAGCTGGGCATGATCCGGTTCGACCCAATAATTTGGGATCGGGTCGTGACATATATATATATATATATATATATATATATATATATATATATATATATATATATGAGGAAGGATCATGATCCCTACACTTTTTGCATACCCAAACATCCTCCCTATTTACATCATTGGATGGTGCTTTAAGTCATCTAATCTTAAACGTTGATTTACCAATGGTTGTAAACCTCCTAAATTTTTACTACAATTTTTATTTTTGGTGTTAATTTTGTTTTCGTATTTATATGTCGTGTACGAGTTCGCATTTTTCGTATTTGCTCGTCGAGTACGAATATGTGCGAGGTACATATTTTATAAAAAAATATATTTTTTATTATGGATTCAAATTTCATATGGTAAATATTTTATTTATTTACTTATATTATCTTTATTATTCGATTTACAAACTGTATTGATTTAATATAAAAAAAGCTATTTACTTTTAATATACAAATATAATTAATAATTTCAAAAATGATGTTTTACATAAATAATTTTTTACATACAAGATACATGACTTTAAATTCATAAAAATAATTATATTTTTGAAATTTATTTAATAATATTTTATCATTCGAAAAAGTATTTTAAAATAGTGTTTTGGTTTAAATTTAATTGATTGTGATAATTTACATTTGAAAAGATTTTATTGACTTATTTTGAATAGCTCTAAATTCAAGATGGTTTAAAACGAGTTTAAATTAATTTGAATTTAATTATGAAATTATCTTATGGGCGTTTTAAACTATCCTAGTCTTTATCTTAATGGGATTTCTACCTCCTATAAAAAGAGAGGTACTTGACCTCTTTTCCATGAACTCCACAACACCAAATTTCCACCCCATTGTGCATCGTGTTCGTGCCTCCCATCCACTATATCCATATTAGTACAAATATAGTTATCTCCACCATGTCCGACAACCCCAGACACCGACCCGTTCTGTGTCTCGCATGACACATGTACATACTCCATCTACCTCGTGTCGGGATACACCCCGGACACGACGGCAGCCTACAACCCAACAAATTCCATGCCAGAAACACCGCCCATCATCGCAACCATCTCCGCCACCCGACTTCAAAACACCCCCTCGACAACTGAACCACCACCGCCAGGCCACTTCGGTCGACCATCAACACCCCTTCAGCCGGCCGACACCAATCCGATCACCATCGCAGACCCGGCACTCCCATACACCTCCACCAAACACACCACCACTGTCACCCATCTCCGCCATACCCTCACGACAAACAAGTCGACAGCAACCACCATCATTGGCCGCCTCTACCTCCGACAACCCCCATAACCACCAAAATCCACAAATTCACAAATAAAAGAGAACTCAAACCTTACCTCATCCGATCGGCGACCGCCGTAATCGATCGCACGCCACCGGGGAGTTTCCTCCTCTCCACTGAGTCGCTTCCCGTCGTACCGAGAAGTCCAGATCAGCGCATCACCGCGACCACGATCGCGAGCGCCCACCTTTGTCGCACCGGCGCTATCCGCCTCCGCATCGGGCGCGCCAGCCCAATTTTCCTTCGGTCGCTGTGCCACCGCCGCCTTCACGAGCTCCGCTCCACCGCGCTACTCACGGACGACCCGCCACCGGCAACCCCCTTCTTCCTTTCCACGGATCCGACACGAATCAACGTCCGCCCGGCCTCCTCTCTCCGCCGGCTCGACACGCCTCCACCAGATCCGAGACGAAGCACCGAAGCCCCCGCAGCCGAGTAGGCGACGCACCCGAGCGTGCGGTGTCCTCCCTGGTCGGACGCCCACCGAGAATCGTGCCCCCATGCCGACCGCGTCCCAACGCCTCTTCTCCCCGGGAAAAGTAGCGCCAACTGCCACGCTCGCCGGAAAACCCTCGCCTGGCCTCTTCTGGTGAGCGCACTGCTTCTTCCTCTCTCTTTCCCATCTCTCTCTCTCTCACTATGTGATTTGGGGTTGAGAACAGTGTAGTTTCAGAAGTTTTATTATTATTATTATTATTATTATTATTATTATTATTATTGTTATTATTATTATTATTATTATTATTATTATTATTATTATCGTAGTAATTTTAGTTATCAGTACAAAACATAATATCATTATTATCATTTTATTAGTTTACTTATTATTATAATTATTATTAATTTTCTATAAAATATCTAAGGTAGATAGTTCCAAATTATATATGTTTATAAACTTTGGCTTGTCCATAGTTCTTGGTCGAGAAGCCCCAAAATAATTTGTAGAAAATTTTGTATTATTCTAAAATGATTTAATTAAATATTCTTCTATCAAAAGTATAAATTTGACAAACTTAGCATATTTTTGCTTAAAGGAATTTTTATATTTTATAATATTTACCTAAAAAAAAAATTCTCCTACTAGTAAATATAGTTCAAAGTATTTTTCCTACAAATCCTTTTGACTAAGGAAAACATATTTTTAAAGTAGTAGGAAATTTTTCTAAAAATTAATATATGTATCTACCTCCTCAAATTCTCCTCAAATATCATCTTTGATCACGACTGACTGCACCTTTCTATTCCTCGGCAAATTTAGACCCGTGCACCACAACCATGGCTATTGGACCACAAGACTTGACGGATCATCGCACCCCACCAGGCGACACACCAGGCAAGATACCTTGCCATCTTTACTGCTTACATTTAGTTGCATTTTATTTCAGTTATTGTATCTATATTTCTCGTTTATTATTTTCTTCTTGCATGTGGACTTAGAGTTAAGGGACTACCGTCAACTTAGTGTATCTTATTAAACTTGTCACGATTGTATCACGAGTTGTGTGTGAGTTGTGAGTATCATGTAGTGGTCACTTGCGTGTTGGCTGATCACCCGTGCGCATGCGTACGAATAACTGTCAATAGATGCATGTTAGAAGACTTGACAGTTATCTATTATAAAACAGTATTATGGAAGCGACATGTGTTGATGTGTCGTGGTTACGATGCATGTATAGTATCATTGGGGGAAGGGGACAGCTACTAGCGTAGGGGCTACATTTACTTTTTACACATTTGTGGGCCGATAGTGACTCTTGTCAGTGCTACCTTCTGCCCCAGGGCCGATAATGACTCAGATGAGCGCTACTTACTACCCATGGCCGATAGTGACTCGGATGAGCGCTACTTACTGCCACTCTTTATTTACTCTGCTGATCCTACAGCCCCTGCGTAGAACATTGTCCTCAAAGTGCATATCACATAGATGGTTAAGGACCCAGTCGTGTCGTAATTTTATAGTATTTATACTTGCAGTTATAATGGTATGTTCTTCCTGTATCTTGTTACGTCCATCTGAGGACCTGGTGATTTCTTCAGGTATGTTTTGTGACTTTCTGCAGGTGCTCTAGCTAAGGCCATGACTTGCGCTCTATTCCGTCGTGTTGATTGCTCTTGGAATCGTCATTTGCTTCGCTCGACCAAATCAGTTATTTGTATATTTCTTTCTTATTTAAAACTTGTTGGTGGTGGATATGTCTCCGCCCAACGTTTGTACAAATGACTATTTGATTATATCATTAAAACTTCATATTTGTGGATGAGATTTAGTTTGAGCATGGCTTTCTACATTTTATAGCTTATTTATACATACGAGCCTTTCATTTACTTGTATGTATAGAGCTGGCATGATACGTATCTAATCCCAAGTATTTTGGGACTGGGGCGTTACAATGGTTAAGATTAGATAACTTAAAGCACATCCAACGGATGTGAACATGGGGATGCATGGGGTTGCAAAAAGTATGGGTATGCCAATTAGGTAGATAGGTAAGTTAGTTAGTTAGTTAGAACATGGATAGTTCCACATTAGGAAGCTTTTATATAAATACCTCTGTAATTAAATCTTATTTATGAAATATACCACAATCCATATATGGAAAATGGATATGGCTATGCCATCCATTCCATGCTTAGTACGCTAGTCATGGAATATGACTACACTAGCCCTGTCATGTTTCCTAATCAATATGCATATCAAGACTTAACTATGACTAAGGATATTCATATATAATCAAATAGGATTTAAACTCAAAAATATATTTATTTAGTTATTTTATTTATTTATTTATTTTTGAGGGGAGGTTTACAGGACCCGACTAGATTAATGAAGACTGCATCACCGTCCAAATTCTGCTATCTCTGTACTACTCTGAACTAACACACTGATCCATCTACGATGCTGACTCTGTGCCTCCTTTTCTAGCGGGGTGAAATATCAAAGTCAAAGAACTCTGCGTAAAATCTCCACATTAACCCAAACTTAAATTAATACTTCTTCGAATCAATGAACAATCATATTACAAGAAAAATACGTTTTTATAACGTTTATAAAAATGTTATGATAGCGGTTTATATAAAAGTGTTCCAAAATTTCAGAAACTTCACTCAATATGAAAATTTAAAGGAGTTTATGATCTATAACATTTTTTTTATACATAGAAACGTTATATGTAGTATGTATGTTTACAACATTTATATATACGAGCGTAATAAAAGTTCCAAAAACTTAAAGAAAAATTTTGAGTGGCACCCCACTTGGTAGGCCTATTTATGCGGTACACCCCATAATGTTTGCTATATGTATAAGTAGTCTCACATCTGACGGAAAACGTCACTTTCGACGGTCAACATGGTTCGACCGATAATTTATGACGAAAATACCATTGTCTTCTCCCAAACCCAAACCCGCCCCGCTGCTGTCGCGCCCCCACCTCCGCCCCACCGTTGTCGCGCCCCCACCTCTGCCCCGCCGCTGCCGCGTTCATCACCACCTCCACCACTACCACCATCTTCACTACCACAACCACCACCACCACCATCACTACTGCCCCTGCGCCCCCGTCCTGTTCCGCCCCCTCCCCTGTCCCGCTCCGCCCCCCTCCGCCCCCCTACCCCGCTCCGCTCCGCCCCCCTCCCCCAGCAGCAGCGACGGCGGCAGCCAGCAGCAGCGACAGCGGGCAGCGGGGGTGCGCTCGCCGGAGGGGGGGGCTCGCCGGAGAGGAGGGCGAGAGAAGAAATTGGGTTCAGAGAAGAAGACAAAGAGGAAGATGAGCATTTTCGTCTTTTTTTTAATGGTCAAATATCGTTGACCATCAAAAGTGACATTTTTCGTCAGATGTGGAACTACTTATACATATAGCAAGTAATGTGGAGTTTACCGCATAAATAAACCATCCAAATGTGGTGCCATTCAAATTTTTTCAAACTTAAATGCAGCAAAAAAGCTCGCCCTCTCTTTTGTCCCAAATCTCGATTCTGGCAGCTCATATTTTCCATTCCCCCCAAAAGTTTCCCCAAACCTATCAAACCCTTCACTCCTCCTCCTGTCCTTCCTCCCCTCCTCGAGCATCCCTACCGCCATCGCCACCATCTGACCACCTCTTCCCCTCGGGTCTCTCTCTATCACAATCGTCTTCTTCTTTAGCAAAACCCCCAAATCGAAGGCCATAAGAACCAAATCGTTGGCGATGGGGGCGTCGCCCTGTCGAAAATCGCAATGTCCAGCTCGAGCACAAACCAAATCGACAACAACAATCGAAGAGGGTTCTCACAAAAGGATTTTTATGAATTTTTATGAATTTTATGAATAGTCGATTTTTATGAATTTTTCTGTCTTTTTTGTGGTTTTATAAGGAGGAGGAAAAGGAGGAGGGAATGGATGAGGAGATTAGGGAATCGATTAGGAGAAGGAAAGGGCCTGTTTGGTTACGTGCTATAGCACGATTTTCTGAGTAAAAACAGTAACTTGATCAAAAATTATGTTTGGCAGCAGCAGTTATGAGTTTACATTCTCAAAAAAAATTTTGGAAACGAATGTTATAACGCAGCTTTGAGAGAGCGGCGAAAACATGTTTTCTGGATTTTTTTTTTTTCGTTTTTGCACTGTTTGCGGGCCCCACCACCCACCAACCCTCCCAACTCTCACTCTCTCTCCTCCAGAAGAATGGGTCTGCTCCTTCCTCTCCTCTCCGTGAGGGGTCTGCTCCTTCTCCCGACTCGTCCTCAACTTCCACGGAGCTCACGCACGCTGAGTCGAGCATCGGTGGACACAGACCGGCATACGGAGTCGGGGAGGGGTGGACACAGACTGTGACAGAGGACACAATTTAAAAATTAATTTCAGAAAAAAATTTATCAAACAATTTTAACATTATTTTTAGAAATATTTTCGGATGAAAGTAACCAAACGCAAACTCAGAGTATGTGTATTCAGAAAACAACTTTATAACACCTTTTCATAAAACTGTTTTTAGGAAAAAAAAATTCAGAAAACGTATCCAAACGGACCCAAAACCTTTGTGCCGTGCAGTGTCATGTCTGAGTTCGGGATCCTAACAAAAGTCGGACTTCCTTCTGCATCACAGGTGAGAATTTATTTGTCTTTGAGAAGAACAAGTTTCTAATTGACCACATTCTGTTCGATGAAATTCCCCCAAAAAAAACCCCAAAAGAAATTACTATAAATTTTAATATATCGATTTTTTTTCATCCTTGTAGAGCGTCATATAGATTTTTTGGTTGCTCCGTTTATATTACTGTAATGTCTGGACGAGGCTATAGATGATACGATCAGGCATAATTGCATAATATATGTCATGCATCTGAGAAGTGTCACTGGTGGTATGTTGGAAGTGCGTGCAGCTTTTGATAAAATATTTTCTTTCTGATAAAATCTTCTGTTTTAATACTTATGTCAAGCTATTACCCAACATTGGCTAATAGCCACGGAGACAAACTCAGCAACAACGGACACATATTCATAGCATGCCTTAGAGCATCTCCGACCCGACTTTGGAAAAAAGTTAATGCCACATAGGAATGACAAATTTTATTCAAACTTCTTCTCCAATGCAAGTGTCAAGTCAATTGTGAAGCTTATGTGGCAAAAATTAAAGAATACATTGTGAAGTTGATTGTCTTGTTCTAGACAATGCACTTGACAATGTCTTCTCTTCCATGTCATCAATTATGAATAAAAATATTATAAAAAAGAAAGAAGATGAGTAGTTGTCTTAAAAGTTGTCTTGGAAGTTGGAAAAAATATTTTTTATTGTCTTATCAATACATTTGCATTGGAGAGAGTTTTTCTATCTCACTGTCTTTTGATATATAATTTTGCCACATAAACAAGACATTGTCTTGTGGCTCATGCCACATAGGAGCCACATAAGACTCACAACACTTAACAAGACAATAGGGTTGGAGATGCTCTTAGCATGTTTTATAGATCGAACTAACATGCTTAGGCATGTTGTTGATGGGAATCCAATATATGACTAAATTTTTAACACATGAGCTAGTGATTTCAAGCAAAGTTGACCTCTCACGCATGGCCGACCAAATGTGTCAGCCTATATAAGGAAAGTTCGTAATTCTAGTGCTGTTAAGCATCAACAGCAGGGCCCTCAAGATCCATGCCAATACAGGTTGTTGAGAGTAAATAAGGGACTTTAATCCCACATCGGTTAGATGTAATATAAAGAGGGGTTGGACCATCTATAAGTAGTAGGCAGTAGCCCTCAATAAAATTATCTGAGATTTAGCCCTCATTTCAACTTGGTATCAGAGCCACTCCTTCCCCTCTCCTCCACAACCCTAGCCGCTACCCTAGCCGCCAGGCGCCACCCCCCCTGCATCCCCCCCACATGCCGACCACCCCCCCGCTGCCCTGCTCCACCGCTGCCCTGCCACCCCCGGCCCTACCACCTGCCGACCACCCCCCCCCCCCCCCCCCCCCCGACCCCCCCCCCCACTGTTCCTCCAGCGCCGCCCCCCTCCCTCCAGCGCCCTGCCACCCCCCCCCCCCCCCCCCCCGCTGCCCTGTCACCCCTGCTGCCCTGCACCCCCCTGCCACCCCCTCCCCCCCCGTCGACCCCCCACTGCTCCTCCAGCGCCGCCCCCCCCCCTTATGCTGCTACAGCAACCCTTTTTAGGGTTTTTCTATTTCACAAAAAAAAAAATTTCAAAAAAAAATTCAAAAAAAAACAGATTTCTTCTCTTTAGAAGATATCTGTAGTTGCCTCGGGAATCAGAGTTCCTTCTCTTTAGAAGATCTCTATACTCAGATTTTTGCGAAGATTTCTTATTGTTGCCTTCGAGAATTAGTACCTTCTTTTTAGAAGCTCTACTACGAATACGAAATCTCTTTAGATCTCGTATCTCCGAAACGTTGTCTTTACAATTGTTTCTGCACGGCTGGTATACCTCTGGTTTGTCTCATGCAAGGAGGCACAACTACGTTGGTTATCCTTGAGCCATCCGAACGCGTTATCATGACGCGGTTCTAGTTGATCGTATAAACTACGACATATCAGTGAGGGATCTCGTTTTGTTGTTTCTCCCCCGATAGCTGACTAAGACGAAGACGACTCAAAAGAAGACGACTCAGGAAACAACAATACCTCACTGATTGCAGTTGCAGAAGTCATGGATTCCATCTATGGGAAGTTGACAGCAAAAGAAATGAAGACCCTGGTCGAGGATCTCCTGACAAAGAGATTACCGGAGGCAACCCCACGCGTGACCCATACTGATGTGGATCCGTCACCGTACAAAATGGAAAAGTTGGACAAACTGGAGAAGAAGTTGGAAGGCACGACCAACTACTTGAAATGGTCGCGACAGGCGATGCGGACGCTGAAGGGACGTGGCTTGGTTGGTTATGTAGATGGCCACACCAAGGCCCCTGTTGATCACTCCTCGAAGGAGTTTGCTGTATGGGACATTGTCAACAATGTCGTGGTTGGTTGGTTGACAGCCTCTTTGACCGACCAAGTGTCGGGTAACGTTGAAGCAATGGAGGGAGCTGCTGATATCTGGAGAACGTTGAAAGACATGTACTCTGGTTTGGGTAACCCCATGCGAGTCTTCCAACTGCAGGATGAGCTCGATAGGGTAATCCAAGACGATCGTACCATCTCTGAGTACGCTGCCTTGTTGAAGAAGTACTGGTCTGATCTTGACCATTATGATCCTCTTGGCATGGAGGATGCTCAGGTTGAACCGGCTTTTGCAAAATATTTCCAAAATTTTTTGGCTTATATCTCGCGGCAACGGATGATGAAGTTTTTGAAGGGGCTCAACCCAGCGTTTGAGCAACGGTGGAATGTACTTCTCGCACAACCGACGCTGCCGACATTAGAAGACGCCATAGCTGCCATGGCACAAGAAGAAGCATGGTTGAAGCTGATGCCTACCAAGGGTATCTCCCAGGGGGAGCAGGTCGGAGTTGACACATCTGCTCTTGCCACTTTCACACAGCCTCCTTCTACGGGAGGCGTTTGCCACAACTGTGGTGACATAGGGCATTACATCCGCTTTTGCCCGAAACCGACACGGACTCCCTCGAATGGTCGGGTCGTGGTCGCGGTGGACGACGAGGTGGTCGAGGCAGCTACGGTGGTGGAAGGAGCACTTACTCTGGAAGCAACAAGGCGCATCTGGCGGATGAAGGTGGAGACAATCAGCTGGCGGACATCACTCCATTTGAGAGAGAAGTTCTCGAGAAGATGCGCGGCTCAAAGCTTGGCTCTGGTGAAAGATAAGTCATTCCTGGGACGCCGTCCACTACAGGAGATTACTGCACTTACTTCTTCCAAACCAGTGCCAATATACCTCCGCGTGCTCTTGTATCTGTCTCTCAGCCAGCTTGGATTATGGACTCTGGGGCATCTTGCCATGTCACGGGGTCCCGAGGAGAGTTTCGGGAATACTCTACTCTAACGCCGCCAGAAAGCATTCAGACTGCTGATGGTACCTCCAGGCCTGTTACGGGTAAAGGCACTGTTGATTGCACTCCTTCCATCACTCTATCTAATGTCTTACATGCTCCTTCCTTTCCTGTTAATCTTATTTCCATTAGCGCCATTATCCTTGATCTAAACTGTATTGTTTCCTTTGATATTCCTAAGGTAACTTTTCAGGAGAAGGGAACGGGGAGACGACTGGGCACTGGCACATGGCATAAGGGTCTCTGATAATTGGACAGGAACGGTCTGGATAGAGCACTGGCATCTTTGGTTGCAGACGCCCAACCGGAAGTCCGAAGTCGAAGTGTCGAAGCCGAGCTGCTCCTCCATCATCAGCGTGTAGGACATTCTTCTTTTCCCGTTATTAGTCGACTGTATCCGTCATTATATCAAAAAGCAAATAAAGAGTTGTTAGTTTGTGATACTTGTGAGTTGGGGAAATATACCAGAAGCTCCTATGTGCATTCTGGGCATCGATGTTCTGCTGCTTTTGATATGATTCATTCCGATATGTGGGGCCCTTGTCCTACAAACGGTGTTAACGGTTATAGATGGTTTGTTACTTTTATTGACTGCTCTACCCGCGTAACGTGGGTCTACTTGCTGAAGAATAAAAGTGATGTTTTTGAGGCATTTCAAAGCTTCCATCAACGGGTAAAGACACAGTATAATGCTCGTGTTAAGTATTTCCGGTCGGATAATGGGACGGAATATACCCATAGGAGGTTTGCTGCGTATTTATCCTCTCATGGTATACTACATCAAACCTCTTGTGCATATACACCGGCTCAAAATGGTGTTGCTGAACGAAAAAATAGGCACCTGCTGGAGGTAGCTCGGACGATGATGCTGGCTATGAATGTCCCTAAATTTTTGTGGGGGCAGGCAGTCTTGACAGCCTCTTATCTCATCAACAGGATGCCCTCTCAATTACTGGACTGGAAGACGCCTTTGGAAATGCTCACGGGGACAACTACGTACACCGTTCCTCCGAAAGTATTTGGTTGCGTATGCTTCGTCCACGATAACAGGCCTGGTGTTGGTAAGCTGGATCCTCGAGCACTTAAGTGTGTCTTTGTTGGGTACACCGGGACACAGAAGGGTTACGTCTGCTGGAGCCCGGTTGAACGAAAGCTGTTTGTAAGCATGGACGTTACATTCAGAGAGCTGGAACCTTATTATGGTTCGGACGAAGGTTCTGCGTTTGGGAACACGCCTCACACAGCGGGTGTTAGACGTGAGGGAGATGTAGTACGCCCAAACGTAGTTATCGGATCGGTACCTTGTCCTGTCGTGACAAACTGGCAGAAAGGAGGAGAAAGCATCAATGATACTGATACGGAGAATGAAGAAGACAATACGTACATTTCACAGGGAGAGAAGCAGACAAGAGAAAAGGAGCTCCAAGTTTACAGAAGAAGACAGCAGAGGTCCAGTACTGTGCCGTACCCTGTGCCTATAGTGCCAAGTCCCTCGTCTACTCCTGCCCCGAATCCTGAAGATGTTACTCCCGCACCGGATCCCTCGGATTCGGAAGCGGATCTCTCCGATTCGGATGGTATGCTTTCTCCACCACCCATTGCTCCCTTAAGGAGGTCTTCTCGCATTAATGCGGGAAAGGCTCCTATTCGTTATCAAGATTATGAACATGATATCGCCAACTACTTGTCTTATTCTAATATCTCTCCGACTTATCAAGCCTTCCTCACTTCGTTAGACTCCACTTCTTTACCTAAGAATTGGCAGGAAGCAAAGAAGGACCCAAGATGGAAAGCTGCAATGATGGAAGAACTTGGGGCACTAGAGAAAAATAAGACATAGGAGCTGGTGCAATTACCTTAAGGAAAGAAAGCTGTGGGATGCAAATGGGTGTACACAGTGAAGGAGACACCAGAAGGAAAAATTGAGCGGTACAAGGCGAGACTGGTTGCAAAAGGCTATACCCAGACATATGGCATCGACTATGATGAGACTTTTGTCCCAGTAGCGAAGATGAGTACCGTAAGAACGCTGGTCTCCATTGCAGCAAACTATGGATGGAAGCTACACCAGTTAGACGTAAAGAACGCATTTCTTCATGGAGACCTACAAGAAGAAGTATACATGGAGACTCCTCCGGGGTGCTACTCTGTGTCAGATTCAGGTGAAGGAACGTCACATGGAAAAGTGTGCAAACTGAAGAAGTCGCTGTACGGGCTGAAGCAATCTCCTCGAGCCTGGTTTGACAGATTCAGAAGGGCTGTCACTGGCATGGGGTACCATCAGACAAATACAGATCATACTGTCTTCCTCCAGCATGCAAGGGGCCACATTACTATACTTGCTGTATATGTAGATGATATAGTGATCACAGGTGACGATGTAGTTGAGATTACTAAGCTGAAGACGAAACTCGCCAAAGAGTTTGAAGTGAAGGACCTGAGAGAGATGAGATACTTTTTGGGTATCGAGGTGTGTGATGGTGAACAAAGAATTGTTCTCTCACAAAGGAAATATGCACTAGATCTGCTGAAGGAGACAGGAATGCTGGGATGCCGAGCAGCAGTCACTCCACTTGACCAGAAGTGCAAGATGGGAGCAGAAGCAGGAGAGCCTGTTGATCGCGAAAGGTATCAAAGGCTAGTAGGCAGACTGATTTATCTAGGGCATACTCGCCCTGATATCTCATTTGCAGTAAGTGTTGTAAGCCGCTATATGCATGATCCAAGAACGGATCATATGGATGCAGTATTTCAGATCCTAAGATATCTGAAAGGGACGCCGGGAAAAGGACTGTGGTTCAAGAAGAATGGATGCACAGATGTTGAGGGATACTGCGATGCAGACTGGGCAAGCTGCATAGACGATAGAAGGTCTACCACGGGGTACTGTATTTTTGTAGGAGGAAACCTGGTTTTATGGAGAAGCAAGAAACAGTCAGTGGTAGCACGGAACAGCTAAAGCAGAATACAGAGCAATGGCTCTAGGAGTATCAGAATTGCTATGGGTAAAGGCGCTGCTGACAGAGTTGAAGCTAGACAAGGGGACACCATTGCGCCTTCTGAGCGATAGTCAAGCTGCGATAAGTATAGCAAACAATCCGGTTCAGCACGACAGAACGAAGCACATCGAGATCGATCGATTCTTCATCAAGGAAAAGCTGGAACAGGGGATACTGAAGATTGATTATGTTCGCTCAGAAGAACAAGTGGCAGACTGTCTGACTAAGGGTCTTAGTTCATTGAGTCTGTCAAAGCTATGTAACAAGATGGGGATGATTAATATCTATCGCTCATCTTGAGGGTGAGTGTTGAGAGTAAATAAGGGACTTTAGTTCCACATCGGTTAGATGTAATATAAAGAGGGGTTGGACCCTCTATAAGTAGTAGGCAGTAGCCCTCAAAAAATTATCTGAGATTTAGCCCTCATTTCAACTCAGGTCAAGCTTGCTGAGCCATCTATTGTTGCCACCACCTATATATGTACTCATTTTTCAAATAAGTGCAAATAAAGCTTTGGATATGCAAATCTTCCAATATTCTTCAAAAGGGTATATGTACACAATTCTGTGTGTATATCTTTCTTTTTTTGTTTAAGAATGCTTCATGGTCAAATTTAGTCGGCTTGTATGCATAGGCCTTCTTGGAAGGGAGAAAAAGACTTTCAATCAAATGATAAGAGTACTTTCTTGTTAGCCTCAATTTCAGCTTATAGCTTTATTACTAGATGAGAATGTATGGATATGAAGGAAAAGGAAGATGGGTTCAGATTTTGGATTTTTTTTCTCTACATCATGTTGTTTAGCTGAACTAAACTTTTGCTTATTTTCTTATGTTTCAGACTTTTCTAGTGACTGGTATCACACATAAAAGCCATATAATTCAATTGAGCTTCTTCACGAGTACAGACCAGTCTCCAACCCAATGAAACAAAATGTTGTTTCCAATCCATTTTGTGTTGGCTTCTTGTATGTTTTCGTGCATGTCTTGTTCGGCTTGGTCAGATCTCTATGATCGGCATCATGGTAACCCTCCTGTGCCACAATATTATGGAAGTTCCTATATGTGAATCTCAACAACATCAAATCCTTCGACATCTGTGACCATCATCATGTATTGCATTATGGAGGGAACTCTCCAATGCCTTAATGGCAAATATATTACATTCTATTGTTGTAGCTGTAATATTTACATTATTCTATTGTTGTCAAAGTAGTTTGTTATTCTTTTACTGATTTAAATTATTAATTGTAAAGAGTTATATTACATTCATTTTGATAGGTATTCCTATTTTATTATGAATATAAGTACAATTGTCGAAGGACGTGTGAAACAAAACCATTCTCCCCAAACCCCACATGATTACAATCCAAAATAATATAGTTGCTAATGATGTTAAAGGAGTTCAAATGGACTAGGGAAAGCATGTTATGAAATCTGGATAAATTTTGGAAATTTTGTTTGTTTAGGTTTAATATAAATACTTTCACTGCTTTGTGTTATGTAATGAGCGTAGTTCCGGTATCGTAGCTCTTTCTGAAAAAAAAAGTTTGTATATTGTTTTATGTAATGTTCGTCGGTGAATCTTTTGTGCGCTATGGGTTTGTGTCTTGGTAAGTTTTTACAAAAACTTCCTCCTGTTTTGTATTGGAAACTTTGTTTTCTTTTCTTTTCTTTTTTATGTTATTGGTTTCTTAACCACCTTTCAACAACAGTGGAAGTTAAGTTTTTAGTAGAATTTTTTTTTTCTTCTGTAGACAAAATTTTAGGAAACACAAATTCTTGAATTTTTTTTTATTGTAGTGTAGACTGAACCAAAGTCTTCTAGTTCGCACCATATCCAGCCAAGTAGTAAGTTTTCTGACAATTGCATGTTTTTTTTTCTGCTTTATTTCTGATCTCAATATGGTATGTATTCCAGGTTAGCATGGAGAGTAATGGAAAGGGCGTCCCCATTGAGGGTCTCGTACTTCCCTTTGAGGCTGGCAAAATAGATTTTGGTGAACCATGAACAAATGGTCAGCAAAACGTCTATCAGCTAATCCGTCAGGTATAAAGATAGTGAAAACAGGTATTCAACTTCAGATTAATGCATTAATTCTGGCAGGACAAAATAAACCAGGTGTTATACCTGGGCATGCACACATTAATATGCTTGAAACTAGAAATTATAAATTTGTCTATGTTTTCTTCTAAAACATTTTTATAATTTTCTGGCACTAGATTTACTAAATTCCTATAGTTGTACTTCAGCATTGATATGAATGTGCTCTAATACGAGCATGCGTAAATTGATTCAGTTTAACACTAGATACTTAAACTTTGTTTGTGTTTGGAAATTAGTTTATTCCCTGAATATATTGATTTTCTTGTTCTGCTCTATTTGTCAAAAATTTCTAGTATCTGAATTTTCTTCTTAAGTGTTGGTCATACTTCGATAATGTCACGACCCGCACCCTAGAGTAAGGGCACGAGAAGTGGGTACGTCCAGCCTACGCCGCAGTGTCGGCGGTAGAACGCTGTCCTAGGTCAATCATCTAACAATACCAAAGTACCTGTACAGTTTATACTCTCCGAATGGAGGTGACATAATAATATACATCTCAATCACATCTAGGGTAGAAGAACGAAAGACAGATAGATAGATAGTAACTCAAGAGAACAGTATCATAGATGAATAAGTCTAAGTGTCTAGTACAACAATATCCAGAATGTCGACCCAATATACAGAATAAGTCTAAGAGTCTATACATCTCAACGTCTCGAAATACAACTCAAAATGTGAGACAAAATGATAACACAGAAAGACTGTCTAGCTAAACTAGCCTAGACTACTGGGGCAACATCCTCAGCTGCAGGTGGATCCTGCTGGGGGTCCACAACATAAGTATCATCTAGTCCTGCTCCATAATAGGTAGTCACCAGGACCTCATCTCATCCTCTGTAATATTTTCAACAGGTCCAGTCAGGACAGGAACGAGCACAATACATCTCACGCAATGCATAATATGATAGGAAATATAAAGCATGCAATAGAGTAAAATACAGGAAACGCTGAAGGAAGATACATGTAGCAAAAGAGATAGCTGTAAAGGAAATATCTACTATATATAGAGAACTGTAAGTGGCTAGTGATGTAGAGCACAAGATAGGCATGTGAATGGCTAGAATTTATACATGATTACACTACTGAGTTTGCACATGATTACACTACTTTGGAATTATTCACATGTCCACTTCTACTCCCCCGTTTCTCCAATCAATACACAAGGATCCATTCATGTTACGTTAAGATTCATGATAAGCCCATAATTGGGTGATACGTGAGTGATTCATGAAGATTCATGAAGGCTCGGTGATCATGAGAGTACATGAGTCACTAGCTGATACATGAAGATACATGATAATAGAAGCATGAGATACATGATGTAAGTGAAACACACGTGACAAAAATATCTGATCCCGAGGGGGATAACATCTCATGAAAAGATCCATATAGTACCAATCCGTGATAACGATCGTGTCAGCATTAAGTAAAGTAATCTAGAGCAAGAATATAAATCCTGACAAGTATGAAACGGTCAGAGAATGTACTCTCCTGATAACTGAATGTCTGAAGAGGATATACTGTCTGAGGAGAGGTGTATGGCTCCTAATCAGAGCAATACAAGTCACAATGTATCCACAATGGTAAAAATAAAATATACAATGCATACTACATGATTCTATGTCAATCTGGTCAAAAGTCAACTCTGGTCAACTCTAATAGTCAAACTAGGTCACAGGAAGTCATACTAGGTCACAGGGAATCAACCTAAGTCAAATAAAGTCAAACAAGGTCAAACAAGTCAAGGTTAGTCAAATCTAGGTTAAAGTCAACTCTTGGTCAATATTCAAATCAAACTAGTCAATTACTAGTCAACATGATCAATCTGGGTCAAGTCTAGGTCAAACCAACTAAGGTATTGGTCAAACAAAGACTAGTCAGCAAGGTAATTAGGTCAAACAAAGACTAGTCAATAAGGTAATTGGGTCAAACATAGTCAGACTAGTTAAACTAGTCATTTTAGGTTAACCCTAGTCAATTCTAGGTTAACTAGGTCAAATTTGACCTAAGGTTGACTTTGGTCAACCCTTAGTCAACAAGGGTCAATTTGTAGGTGTTTAGGTCATTAGGTCAATTAGGATTAGCCCCAAAGCCATAGGCTAGTATCTTGGCCATAGGCTATTGTCATAGGTTTCCATATAACCTATACTTAGTAAGTCACAATATATACATAATCTAATATATATCAAATGATATACTATATAATAATACAAATCACCACATAAATATATATATATATAATATATATTATATTAATATATATATATATATATATATAATATATATATATATATATATATATAAATAATATAAAAAATCACCCACATATATTATATATACAAATCACCCACATGTATATATATACAAATCACCCACATATATATATATATATATATATATATATATATATAAAAATAATTAATATATCTAATATATATATATATTATATATATATATATATAATAACACTATGTATATCTAATACAATATATATATTATATCATAATATATATATATATATATATATAATATATAAAATATAATATATATATATTGTATTAGATATACATAGTGTTATTATATATATATATATATATATATCTATATATATATTATTTATAAAACTTATATATATATTACATATATAGAGAGGGGAAGTGAGAGAGGGACATAGAGTGAGAGAGAGTGAATGAGAGAAGAGTGAAAGAGAGAGAGAGAAACTGAACTGGAGGGGGAAGTCCCAGAATTCCTGGAACCAGGAATTGCCCCCAACACACACACAGTTACACATATATACATACATATGTAATACATACAAACTACCTATACACACAACTACAAATCCTCAAGTCTCACCTACACTCACCACACAATACACACACACACCTAATATATACATACATGTATATACACATGTATATACATGTATACACCCTAAAAACAATACAACACACATAATACATATACATATGTATACAACACTGAAATATATATATATATTATATATAATATATATATATATATATATATATATATATATATAACATGTAAAATAATCTAAAAAATCAAATCAAAACTCATTTTGAAAACTGGAAAATAATCCCAAAATCTGGAAACTGTGGACTGTGCATAGGTAAATAGGGTAAACACAAAAACACACATGTAACCGAGCTAAGGCTCGAATCCCAAGGTTGGTAACTGTGTCCCACAGTGTCCTCTAGTGTCTAGGGGGCCTGACACGACACCACGACACGGTTTGACGTGTCCAAAACTCAAAAGAACCCAATCGGGTAAACTGGGATACATACACACTATACAGCGTCGTACAGTGTTCACGTGTCTCGTGCTCACGACACAGGACACGTGAGTTGTCGTTCTCGTGTCCCTAGGTTCGCCTAGGGTCAGGCTACACACCTAGGACCCTAACACGCACCCAGTGTCGCCGCGTGTCCAAATGGGAAGCCCGTATCAGTCGTGAAATACGCGACTGATACGCGCGGTTACACTGCATCGTGCAGAGATGCACACGCTCGTGGACACGACACGAGCCACGTGGGGCCTCGTGGTCATGCCCACGTGTAGCTCACGTGTTGGGCTACACACTCGTGTCACCACGAGGTGTCCACGACTCGTGTCCACGCGACGAAGGCCGTGTCCGTGAAGAAAACGTGCGCGTGCACTGTCAGTGTGTGTCCAGTGCGAGTGAGTTTTCTCACTCGACACGACACGAGAAGCCGTGAGATTTTGGGGCATGTTCGCAGACATTGCCCCCTCGTGTCCACCAATTTTGGCGTGTCCAGTGCTCTGTGCAGTGAGCACGAATGGTGTGGTAGCAGGGCATGCACGCGTGTGCTCGTACAGTGGGTTCGTGTCCATTTTGGACACGGACACAGCACGAAAACGTGCTCAGTCCACTTGGGTTGTAACCTACAAGTCTAGGGCTACACAAAATGTAATTTGTTTTGGAAAAACACAAAAACCAATCCTTTGTGGCATTTCATCAAACAAGGGTTTTCAAAACAGATACGTGTCCGATACGGACACCAAACCAATCCTAAATTTCACCAAACTTAGCCTACAGTGGGGTACCTATATGCATGCATTTATGAAGAAAAATTAGGGTATTAACTAGGTTTA
>JANAVB010000403.1:0-15154 GCA_029216955.1 Iris pallida
TTGACCCGAAAGTCGCAATATAAAATTAGAGTACAAGGGGACGTGTTTTAGTGGCACGTGATATACCTACATGAAGGTGGGTTCGTGTAGGTCTTGCATATGGGATTTGTTGGATGGAAAAGTCTAGTGTTGTGCTCCAAATTTCAAGTTACGATAAAGGACACACAAAAGAATTTAAATAGAAAGTGGGAGTTCATGAGATAATGATTAAAAAAATAAGTGACTAAGTTAAAGCATGCAATAAAGATAATTCGGTTTCTAGTAGATCAAGGTAAAATAAGTTAGAATACAGTTTCTAGAGATATGATAGCCACTTAGATGGAGTATGAGAAAGTCACGATAAATCTAGGTTTGAGTGAGTGTCGAGTGAGTCATATTGGGGTATCTTCACATAGTCTGGTAGATGACTTAACTACACTCGAGTACATACAACTATCATGGCAAATGAGGAATACTTGCATCCCATTAGGGTGACCTGCTTGCTTCTTGGTCCTCTACCAATATATGATCAATTTTTTTTTAAATTTCCAGTTCCTCCACAGTTTCGAAATAAAATCTCAAGGCACTCCATCAAGTATTTAATCATAACTTAAAGTTTAATTTCCTTTAAATAAATTCCAAAAATCCTTCATCATATCTAATGCGGCACAACTAAATTTTCATAATAAGCCGTCACTTTTAAAATTTTAAATTCTCAAATGTACCTCGAGAAAAACTCTTGGCCTATTTCATTATTCGCAAATCGTGTCACCCAAATTAATCCCTTTTTTTTACTAAAATTTAAATATCCATAATCAAGGCTTTAAACTCGAATTTAAATAACTCTATAAATCATAGATCATAGGACAAAATTTAAAATTTGAATTTTTCCTTCAAATTCGATATCTTCCAAAAAATTTAAACAAAATTTTTTTTCCATCATCTCTTTAAAATTTAATAGACTTTATAAATCGTACGCGCAATTTAAAACCTCAAGTTCTCTCCCTTCTAAACTTTCATCTCTTTAATCGTCTAGAAAATCATGATTTAAACTCTTTAAATAATCTTGAGATAAACTCTATCATATTACAATCCAAACTTAAGTTAACCGTAAATCAAGTGTCACAATATAACTATTTCACAATTTCAAAATTCATAAAAAAATTTGCTTTCTCGATCTAGCTATCCTCTTGTGTATACCACCTTGTAAATTTAAAGTAAAATTTCAACTATCCTTTAATGGCGGTAATATGCTACTACCCAACTTGGAATTAACTAATCCTTATGATCATATCTCTAGTAAAAATAAATGTTTTTATACTCAAATATAACCTCAATGGATATTAATTGTCAATACAACCTATCTAGCCATGTGTTTAACCTATGGGCATATACAAGTGTAGACTTCTTACTAAGCACGAAACTAAGAAATTTACGGTAGAAGGATTCAAACAAGATGCAATTCAAGGAGGTCGAACGAGAGTTCGAAATTTGAAGTCAAAAAAGGTTGTCAAGTAGGTGGATGAGAATCTAGATTCTAATCCTATATTGCAGGCTTACATCGATACAGTAAAGTAACCGAAGTGATAAACTGGACCTGCATGGGCCACCACAAAAATATGTAACGCCCCAGTCCCAAAATACGTAGGACCAAGTATGTAGACATGCCAGCTATATACATACGAAATACATGGACCTCGTATGTATACATAAGCTGTAAATGTAGTAATCCAAGACAACTAAATCTCATCCACAATGAAAGGAATAATAATTTAAAAGCAACTTCGAGTTTGTCATGTACACAACAGTTGGGCGGAGACAAAGTCCACTACCAACCAAATTAAATATGGGAAAAACATACAAAGAAAGAATTTAGCAAGCGAGAGCAAGTGACGAGTCCAAGAGCAATCATCACGGAGGAATAGAGCGCAAGTCATGGCCTTAGCTAGAGCACCTGCAAGAAATCACGAAAACACACACCTGAGAAAAAACCAGGTCCTCAGAGGGACGTAACAAGACACATAATATCATGCCATAACTGACTAGTAAGAGCTCAATAGAAAATATACATGCGTAAAGGGTCCTGACCATTCTATGTGATATATACTTTGAGAAGACAACGTTCTACGCAGGAGCTTAGGTGTTCAGCATAGATGGAGAGAGAGTAGTAGTAGGTAGCGCTCATAAGAGGCACTATCAACTATGGGCAGAAAATAGTTCTCATATGAGAACTATCGGCCCCGGGGCAGTAAGTAGCGCTCATCCGAGACACTATCGGCCCAAATCTATGTGTGTGCTGAACATGTAGCCCCTACGCTAATAACTGTCTTCCTCCTCCCTATGATACTACACATGCGTCGCCTCTACGACACTGTTTAATCCTTAATAACTGCCAAGTCTTCTACAAAAATCTATTAGCAGTTACATCCTAACGTACGGCCTTTACGTCACCGATGTACGGTCGATACGCAAGTCCGAAGCTATATGTGACTCGCAGCTCACACTCAATCCGTGGCACATCATGACAGTTTATGAGATGCACTAACATACGGTGGTCCCTTAACTCTAAGCTAATTGCATAAAATATAATAATTTGCATATATATATAATTTTAAAAGAATAACATAAAGAAAAAGCATGCATGATATTGAGCAGGAAATTAAACAGTAAAGGCAAGGTGTCTTGCCTGGGGTACTGCCTGGTGTGGTGCAATGATCCAATAAGTCCTGTTTGTCCAATAGCCATGGTCGATGCAACATGGTCCGAATTTCACAAGAAATAGAAACGCATGATCAGTCAGGATCAATGGTGATAATCAAGGAGAATTTGGGGAGGTAAATACGTATACCAATTTTTAGAAAGTATTTTAACACTTGAAAATATTTTGTTTGTTAAATAGTTTTTTAATAAAAATACATACTTTGAAAAATCGAAAATCGTTTTTAGGCTACAAACTCTAAGTTTATCAAAATAAAAGTTATGGTTACAAAAACTATATCTTTATTAATTAGACAAAAGAATTTTAAAAAGGAATACTATAAATTATTTTATAAGAGGCTACATATTTATTGGTCAACATATTTTAGATAAATATTTAATAGAAATATCTATATATCTAATGATATTTAATAATAATAATAATAATAATCAAGGAAATTAATAGTAATAATAATAATAGTTGATAATAATAATGATATTAATAAAAAAAACTAATGATAATACTAATGGTAATAATAATAATAATAATAATGATGATGATTAAAACTAATGATAATAATAATAATAATAATAATAGTATACAGTAATTTAAAACTAATAATGATTATTATCTTAATAATAATGATAATTGATAATAACACTTATTAAGTAAAGAGAAGAAAAAAATTTAATAAAATAAACCTTATTAATGCACCTTTCCTCAATTTCACACTGAAGAGAGAGAGAGAGAGAGGAACGAAGAAAGAGGGAAGAGTGAGGAGAGAGGAGTGGAGAGAGGGTTACCAAAGGGGCGTCGCGGTGGTCCGACTTCATGGCCGGCGGAGGAAGATCGAGGGCGGCGCGCTGCTTGCGGAAAGGAGGCCGGTCGGCCACGCCACGGCGGCGCACCCACGGAGAGGAGGCCGGGCGACCGTGCCACGGCTGCGTCCGATGCTTGAGCGCGCGAACTCCGACAAAAGAGGGTCGCCGGGGCTTGGCGAGGCTTGCGCGGCCAGATCTGAGTGCTGGCGGTCGCCGAAGAATGCGCGTGCAGCGTCGCTTGTTTGTTCGAGGAGCGGCGGAGAGGACGGCGCCCGAGGCGGCAGATGGACGCGGGCTGTTCGGCGAGGGTTGATGGCGCCGGTGCTGGGCGCTGCCCGCGGTGGCGCGGCGCCGCGGGTCATCTGCGCACGGAGGGCAAAGGACAGACGCCGGCGGGAAGCGGCGGGGATCTTCGTGGCAGAGACGGCGGCGAGACTCAACGGTGGGTTCCGGTGATAAAGGGGGGGAAGGAGGCGGCGTCGAGGTGGATCGGGTCGGTTGGTTCGGCTCAGGCTCGACGGAGGTAAGGGCAAATTTACTTTCTGTGGTGGTGATTTTATTTGGTGGTGTCGGCCGACGATGGTGAAGATGGCGGTGGTAATTAGGTGTGGTGGTGTTGCTTGGCCGGGGAGACGGGGTGGCTGGATTTAGTGGCGGTGGTGGTGTTGATGATGGTTGCAGCGGGGAAGTCGGTGATGGAGAACCGGTGGAATTTCGACGATGGCCGAGAGGAGATGAACCGATGTTGGTGGTGGCTGGAGGATGGCAGAGGGTGGTGGTCGGTACAAGGGGCGTGGCGCTGCGACTAAGTGGCCGGGGTTGAATGGCCGAGGCGAGGAAGAGGTGGCGGAGGTGGTTGTGGGTAACGTTAGGATTGGGGATTCGATGATGTCGAGTTGGATGTGTCGTGTCGGGGGTGTCCGACACGGCTGGATGGGCGTCCGGGATTGTCGGACGCGGAGAGGAAATCACTGTAACTGTAATAAGTAGAAATGTAGTGGATGACAATAGGACACGGACACAATACACGTCTGGTTTGTGGAAAATTTTATGGATGAAAATTTATGGAGGAGTACCTGCCTATTTATAGGATGTGGGAATTCCCATTAGGATAAGGCTTGAGTTTGTTTAAACCCTATTTAGATAATATAAATATTAATTCAAATAAATCAAATCTCAATTTAAATTAAATTCCTATTTTAAATTTAGATCATCAAATCTCCAATATAAATATAAATTCTACCTTTAATTTAAATCGGTTTAAAAATCCAATTCAATATAGATAAAAACTTGACTTTAATTTATAAGCCATTTTAAAATAAGGCCAATAAAATCCTTTCCAATTTAATAAACTATTAAATTAAACAAGATTAAAAATATCTTTTTCACATCTATTAAAATATGCTATTAATTAATTTCGAAAATTACATATATATACTGATAAATAATTTTAAAGTATAAAACTTGCTTTTCTAATATATCATTTTATAATAATCATATTTATTATTATAACTATGTAAATAAAAGGCTTTATAAATAAAATAACAAATTTGGAACGATAACTAAAATACTTATTATATATTTTTGAAACTATAAAAAATAAAAAAAATTTTCCTAAAAATATGTACGCTCGCACATATTCGCACTCGTCGAGCAATTACGAAAAATAAAATTTCATGCGCGACGTAAAATACGACTGCGCGACGTACAATACAAAATTTTAAATCAGTGCCAAAATTTAAATAAAATAAAAAAATAGTAGAAATTTAGGGGTTTTACAAATCCGAACCAAGCCAACAAACCGAACCGAACCAAGATAATTCATCAATGAAATGCCAAAATAAATCAAGCAGGAAGACATGCAATACGGGTCAAAATACGTACACGTATTCCAAATACATAATACGAGATATGGGCATTACAATAGCCATTAAAAATATTGAAAATGCTAATGACTAATTAACATATTTTACCTCCATATGCTTTAGAGTATCAAATTGCCTCCTATATTGGGAGGCACTCGAGTGAACACAATGAGCTGGATCTACTACATCTGTAATCCATCGTAAAGCTACTGAAAATTTATCAGCATTAGAATCAATACTGGTTACTGGTTTGTCGATATAAAAATATTCGTAGGACCATACCTATTAAAGAAAAGAATAACTTGATACAAGTTTCCAATTAGAACTTTATATAAAATGCACAATAATTTTTATATCGGTATTAAAGTGTCACTCTCATTTCCCGTTACACGTATTTTTAGTATACGTGTATGGATCAGGTGAACCGTGTTTTGACTTGTCTTGTCTAGCCTAGTCCTGGGTTAATCTAGCCTTGGTTTATTTGGTTTTGGTTCATCTTGGCTTAGCTTGGCTTGGTTTGGTTTTGTGTGGTTTGAGATGAGTATGTTGGTATATAAGTCAACCCCTCTCTCTCTCCTCCATAAATCTTCATTTATTTTCTTCATCTTCTCCATTACTCCTCCCCATCCACCAAAGAAACCCTAGGCAAGTACAACTTACTTCATGATGGATCTCAAGCTTTAATGTCCTATTCTCTTCCGTGCAAGATTCTAAGCCTCATTAGAACTTGACATCCTTAGTTTTGATGGATGGATTTTTGTAGATTTAGATTTTGATCTTTTTTTGTTTTTTCCAGGCTGTAGGAAATCTCGTTCTATACAGTTTAGACCCTTGGAAGTCTCAATTCGGACATGTTTTGAGCAAGTTATGGCCATTTTAGTTTATGGGTTCAATTTGGCATTTTTATGCTGGTTGGAGAAGAAGAGCAATGTGCACGCGGGCCACTTGGCGTCGTGCCATTCAGTTGCACGCGCTCTTTAGGCGCAGCGCACTCTGGCCCTGGCGTCCCTTGGGCCCAGGCCCTTACTTGTCCCTGGCGCAGCTTAGTCTGGTGCACCCCAGTCTCGCGCCTTCCGACCTCGCGCAGCTTAGTCTGGCGTGCCCCGACCTGGCGCACCACAGCCTGGGGCAACCCAGCCCAGGCGCCACCTGTCACCTCCCTGACGCCACTTGACCAGCGCCACTTGTTTGCCATGATACCCCTTGCCCCTTACTCCCATGCATCTTCTATTTCTTGTTGCACATGCTTGTGATCTTACATGTGTCTTGTACTTGGCGTAACTTGCGACGACCCGACTTGATAACTTGTTAATATGGAACATGATAGACTTGAGCATGGCATGACTTGCCAGTATTGAACTTGACATGAACAAGACTTGGCATGAACACGACATGATAGTATGAACCCTTTTTGATAATCTTTATAGTGGCCCGTCGAGGCACACACTTGACAAGTAACAAGTGGCAAGTAACTTGATAAGACATGTATAAGCTTGATAGCGGCCCGTCAAGGCGCACTCCTGACAAGTAACAAGTAACCTGACATGACATGATAATCTTAAAAGGCTGTTGCGACAGCTACCCTGACTTGCTAAGTAACTCTTATCTTGACGCCGTGGTTGATTTTCTTGATTGTTCCTGTACAAGCTACCTATCTCATCTTGCATCATGTCTAGGACATAGATTCCTGGTTACCACGGTCCGAAATTCATAAGAAATCTGACTAGGTTAATGACTAGATTGCTCAAGTAGTCCATATAGGGTAATTTTTCCAGTTACAAGCGATCCCGTTATCTCTAGAGGTGAGAATTATTCGGTTTTAGACCGAAAACCGAACCGAATCGAATAAGGAATTCGGTTCGGTTTTAAAAAAAATCGGTTCGGTTTCGGTTTTAAAAATACTAAATTTTCTTATTCGGTTTCGGTTTCGGTTTGGAATTCGGTTTCTGTGGTAACCAGGAATCTATGGACTACTTGATCAAGTAGTCCATAGAGACTAACGGATTGTAGTTTAACCGTCATGCAACTAGAGCCATGACCGTATTGCGAGGTGGGTTGCACTTTAATATACGTAGCTGGCTGCGTCTGTCCCCTGCTCTCCAGTATTCTGCTTCTGGGACGTGACATAAATTTATGCATCCATTTAAATTTTTCATAACTTTATTATCTGATAGCACGCGTACGAAATCTAACATTGAGGCGTATAGATATGCCAACATTAATACTCCCCATGCGTGACATGTAGGTGCGGTCAAATCTTCTAAGAATAGTAGATAACGTAAATTCACCATATCGGATGAGTCGGAAAAGACAACCGCATTTATTGAGCAGAGTAAGTAGGCCCTTGTGCAAGAAATGACCTAAACATATAACAAAAAAGTTGCAAAAAATTAATAGGTGTTAAACTAGCAGTATAAACGATACAACATAAGTATTAACATTGTCGGTTATACATACTCGATTTTCATCAACAGATACCTCTTCGTCATCATCGATACTATCTAGGTGCATGAAATTGCGACGGAGCCAGGAAAATGTGACTAAGCTTTTTCCTTTAATTTTGGTGGTCCCACACCTAGATACTCTATAATTGCAGTATCAGCTAAAAATGACTCATCAAATATTGTAGTTTCACCCGTAATAGGTAATCCTACAATATTTTCTATATCAGCTAAAGTAATCGTCATTTCACCAACTGGTAGCTGAAATGTATTTCGGCCAGGCCACCAACGTTCCACTAGGCTGAAAAATTAAATCTCTATCATGACGTAAAAAAATATCTCGTCAATGTATTTAAATCCGAATATGACCAACATAGCTTCTTGTTCGCTAGTTAAATTCCAACACTCAAGTTATGTTCATAACACCATGTTCTATGGTCTCGCTTTCATATATCGCCAGGATAATCATATAACTATATAAAAAAAGTTAGTTACTACAAAATGATCAGTATTACTACAAAATAACAAAATACATAATAATAATTTTTCATCTAAATTTAGTAACCTTTCCAGACATACTAATCTTGAGATATGAGTCAGACGTTGCTGGATAATCTCGTATGGGTGTGGGTCCTCCCGGAATAAGTTCGTTATTTTGGCGATCCATCTGTTACTAATACCAATTCTAAGAAAATACAAAACCAAAAGAAAATAAATCATAATTGAAATTCTTGTAATATTTTTACCTTTCTATCGTTTCTCTTTTGTTCTCTTCTTCTTCGCTTCTCTTTCCTTCCCTTTCTTTCTGTTCTGTTTCTCTTTCTTTCACTTTCTCTTCCTTCCCGGAATAAGTCCCACTTTATAACATTACTCCACCTTTCATTTGATTCCATCCCACACTACCATCCATCCCACTGCCCAATATTTGTTACTGTCCCACCTTTCATAAACCTACCACCTCTAACTCCTCCATCCACACAATTCATACGGATAAAAACAAAGCTCTCCCCCCACTCAAAGACCAACTCAACCCCAAAGACATTTGTTGCTGCCGTAGGTGCTTGCTGCGCTGCATGCTGTGTTGGGAAACTAAGCGCATGATTTCCGCCAAACAGACTGACGGAAAGTTTTTTATAAAATTTTTGTGAAACATGGTACCTCCATCGTAATATTAGGAAACTATATTATCTTGTAGTAAATTTTCTGCTAGCTAAATGGTATCTAGTTGAGGAAGCAAAGAGAAAAATAATTGCAAGAACATCAACAAAACTAGGGTGAGCAAATACCGACCGCACCAAAAAACCGACCAAATATCGATTAAAAATATCCCGAAAAATCGAACCGAAATTATGTACCGATACCGAATTACCGAACCGATTAAAATATGGTATAATGGTAGTGGTAATGGTTTGAATGTAATACCATACCGAAAATACCGAACCGATTATATAATATATTATATATATATATATATATATATCTATATATTATATATATATATATATACAATGCCTTGTAGCCTACCGGTTAGGGCCTTTGGCACCCGGGGCATCGGACGGAGTTCGAGCCCCCACGGGGGCGGCTTGTGGTTCGCCCACGGCCCCCGCCAGGCGGTGGCTGGGTGTCCGACACGGCCGCTTGGTTTTTTAAAAAAAAAAAAAAAAAAAATATATATATATATATATATTATATAATATATCTATATATATATAATATATATATATAATTATATATAATATATATATATACACACACACACACACACACATTTTTTTCCCCTTAGAATATTGTTCGTGATTAATTTTATATTACTCTTTTTCATTTTTATCTTTATTTTAGTTGGAAATTAGTTTGTTAGAACTTAGAATGGAATTTGGTGGACATGAAATTATGTTAAGAATGTAAGAATTAAGTTTTGATCTCTTGAGCTTATATTTTTGTGTTTTCATTAATTTTGAAATGAATTTTGGTGTATTTAAACTTATAATAAGGATTAAACTTAGTGATCGTGTTTGATCTTTTAAGCTCTTTTTTAGGTGTTTGCGACTTGTTAATTATTCTAATAAATTTGATTAATTGTTTGTTTGATAGATGCTTGACTTTGAAATTTAATGCTTCGAAAAAAAGTAAAAAAAATATTTTTCTAGGTTAAGAGGTTCATGTTAGTGTGTTGATTGGTCAAATGTTAAATGGTAAAATACCGATACCGAACAAAAATTGACCGAATACCGATTTAACCGAAACCGAATAAACCGATTCTAAATGGTATGATATTGTTTTTGATTTTTTAATACCGATAAAAAATACCGAAAAATCTAACCAAATATCGACCGATTATACCGACGCTCACCCCTAAACAAACATAATGATCTTTCCCCGAGAAGATAAGGACAAAGACGAGTCGATATTAAATCTAATGGCTAGGAATATGACATGTGTACGTGTCATTTATTCAAGCGTCGTGATTAAAAGCGATTATAAGCCATAGTAAAATGTGGGGCCATGCCATGTGGCTTCCACATGGAGCAATAGCAATTTAGTGATTTAAAAAAATATAGACATTAATTTTAATTTTAATATCAATTTTAATATTAATGCTAATTTTGTAATGTTAATGTTAACTTTAATATTAATTTTAATGTTAAATTTAATTTAATATTAATTTAATTTTAGTGTTAATTATAATTTTAGTTTTAACTTTAACATTAAATATAATTAATATTTGAACCAAATTATCATTCAAATTAAAATTAACATTAAAAATAAATTAATATCAACATTAAAATTAAAAAAATTAAGATATTTAGTAATACGATCTCACATATTAGTTGATATCAGGGTTTGGGTCTCCAAATTGACCAACATTAGTATTTTGTTCTTCAAATCATTGTTCACGTAGGCTAGTGAATAGTGATTTGCAGACCCGAGCACTAATGTTGGACAATTTGGAGATCCAAATCCTAATATCAACTATTGTGAGATCTTATTACTAAATAACCTAAAAAATCTCTCTCTCTCTCTATCTCTCTCTCTCTCTCTCTCTCACACACTATATATATATATATATATAATATATAATATATATATAAAGGTAAGGTAGTTTCCATTAAAAAATAGTTACAAAGACTCATATAGTCACCAGCGTCATTACATCAAACTATATAATGTAGAGTCACACTGCTACCATTAATCTAATACGTGCTTCTGTATGTCAAGCCCTTCCTCTCTCGTCATATATGCCACACTGCTACCATTAATCTAATACGTGCTTCGGTAAACCACTTGCCTCCCCTTGTGTGTATCCGACTCATCTCCTCCGGGATTGTCCCCAATGCTCTGTCGCCCGTACCACTCATTCGCAGTTGTCTTCTCTGTTGTTGCCTGTCTCCCATCCATATTCATACTGGAAAAGATATATTTTGTTGTCTCGTTATGTTGTCCGCAGAGAACTAGGGGTGCAACTCGGACGGGCTAAACCCGAGTCCGATCGGTAAACCCGTTAATGGGTTGGGTTAGGGTCGAAGATACTTGGGTTCGGGTTCGGGCTCGAGTTAAAATATTTGAACCCGATCAAAAACCGGGTTGGACTTGGGTTCATGCGTCGGGTTACCCAAAACCCGAAACCCGAAATACATATAATTTTTAATTTTTTTTATGCTTCTTAATAAAAAGTTTAAATCCTAAATTTCTTCACCCAAACTCTTGAACTCCTTATAAAGAATTCTTATTTCAATTTGTATTTTGTAACGATCAAGGCTTGATTGTTATTTGATTATGTGTTTAATATTACTTTTGTTGAAAATTATTTTAAATTTTATTAGAGTCCGATTAACCCGATGGACCCGACCCAATCCGAGCCCAATCCGCTCCTCCGGGCTTGGTCTTGGGCTTCATATTTGAACCCGATGTTGGGTCGGACTTGGACTCGGACTAGACTTATGATTCATCGGGTTGAACTTGGGTTGATCTCAAACCCGACCCAACCCGCCCGAGTTGCACCCCTACAGAGAACGCACCCCAATCTATTCAATTGGACGCCAAATCGTAGAAGTCTGTCGAGGGTGAGGAGTCTGCTATCAGCAATTTATACATACAGTATTGCATCTTCCTTGCTGCTCCCTTGTCCCATATAAAATTCAACTCGTTCGATCTTCTGGTGCTGCACTCGCAGGCTATCATACATTGACGTGCTCAAATTCTCCAATGGTAGTCCCTTCCAGTCGCCACCTGTCCACGTGAACTAAGGAATCAACTTGAACCCGTATAATCTCCTGCCCAGGCATCGTGTTGCACGATGAGCCTCTGGATGCCACTGTCCTTGTTTAAGAATACAACTGACTCGCTCGTTTGCTCTAATTCCAGTAAGGTCTGCCCCCTCACGTCCCGCAAACTTTGGTGGTCGATCCATGGATCGAGCCACGTATTGGTATCCACCCCATCTTTCATTACTCTAACGACCCACTGTTTCAGCTTGTTCCTAGTACCAATATCGTTTGAAGGTGACGAAGGCATTATTGTTGTGTTGAAGTCTTTTATACTTGTTCCGCATCCATTGTGCCCATAGCGAATTTTCAGTAAAACCTCCATGCGAGCCTGAGTGATGCCATCTCCCTCAGTGTGTGAGAAGCAAAGTCTGAAACCCTCCCTCATGTGTGAGAGAGCAAAGTCTGAAACCCACCCCCCCCCCCCCCCCCCCCCCCCCCCCCCCCTTCCTCTCTCGGTCTAACATGACATTCCAGCTGATAGAGTGTATCCCGTCCCGCCACACAAAATTCACGCAAAGCTTTTCTATCTTCCTAATAGTAGCCGTCGGTAGCATGATCGCATGAAGCCAGTACATGGCAATTGCTGAAATGATTGACCTGACCAATTCAATTCTCCCTCCAAAGGAAATGTTCTGAGCATGCCAGCCCTCCATGCGTCTTTGCGCATATTCTATCATGCGTCTTTGACCCCTAGTTTAGTGGTAGTGGTGAGACATGCGGTTGAGTGGTCAAGAGATGTATTCCCAGTGGGAACGCTCGACATAATTACCATTTCCCATAATATATATATATATATATATATATATATATATATAATATATATATATATATATATATATATATTATATATATATATATTATATAGCAAATGACCTCTAGCCTAGTGGTTAAGAGAGATGCATGCGACCCAAGTGGTCGGGAGTTCGAGCCCCGGTGAGGCGAGTTCACCACAAGTACCCATTGCTTAAAAAAAAAAAAAAAAAAAAAAAAAAAAAAAAAAAAATATATATATATATATATATATATATTATATATATATAATATATATATATATAGGAAAAACGGGATATAGCCATAGGCACATACTCTTATATGAGCCATCCCAAGTGGCTTCCATGTGGACCAATAAAAGTATAGTGACTTGGAAGAAAAAATTTTAAATAGATGTAAATAAAAGATCTCATAAAAATTTGATAAATAATTTACCATATCTTTGCTTAGGAACTTACCAAATAAGTTTGCCTACTCATTTAATATAATAATGCCATTTGTCCCTCCTAACTAAAATTAATATTAACATTAAAAGTATAATTAAAATTAATATTAACATTAAAATTAAAATTAATATTACCATTAATATTAACATTAAAATTAATATTAACAAAAACATTAACATTAACATTATATTAACATTAAAATTAATATTAATATTAACATTAATATTAACATTAATATTAACATTAATATTAATATTAAAATTAATATTAATATTAACATTAACAGTAACATTAATATTAATATTAATATTAATATAATTTAACACGAAAATTAATATTAATATTAATATTAACATTAATATTAATATTAACATTAAAATTAATATAAATTTTAATATTAACATTAATATTACATTGAAATTATATTAATATTAACATTAATATTAATATTAACATTAATATTAATATTAACATTAACGTTAACATAATTGTGGGATCTTTTATTTCTATCTATTTAAATTCTTAAGTAAACATATTTGGTAAGTTCCTAGGCAAAGATATGGAAAGTTATTATTTATCAAATCTTTTTATGGGATCTATTTCTATCTATTTAAAATTTGTTTTTCAATCAATATATTTTTGTTGGTCCACATGGAAACCACGTGGAATAGCTCATAAAAGAGTATGAGCCTATGGCTCATATCCCGTTTATATATATATATATATCTATATATATATATATATATATATATATATATAATATATATATATATATATATATATATATATCCCGTTTATATATATATATATATATATATATATATATATATATATATATATATTCCTATGGCTCATATCCCGTTTATATATATATATATATATATATAGATTATATATATATATATATTTTCCTATGGCTCATATCCCGTTTATATATATATATATATATATATATATTATATAATATATATATATATATATATATATAAGCAAATGACCTCTAGCCTAGTGCTTAAGAGAGATGCATGCGGCCCAAGTGGTCGGAGTTCGAGCCCCAGTGGAGGCGCGTTCGCCACAATTACCCATTGCTTCAAATATATATATATATATATAATATATATATATATATATATATATATATATATATATATATATATATATATATATATATATATATATTTAGTAAAAAAAAACCCTTACAGCTTACAACTCTTGGCGATCAGCCGGCCTTATTTTCGCTTTCATTATTGATACATCATATTCTATATTAAGAATCTTGCCTTTTTGGGATGTCTTCAACCTCTCCTAGATACGTGTGTTTCGCTTTCTCTAAATGTGCCACACTGCCGCTGCAAACCTGATCCGAGCCATGTTAACCCTGTCATTCCCTCTACTCTGGTTCCTATTTAACTCTCTCACCGTGTTGCCCCAGGCTCAATCTCTACTCAATGGTAATTTGAGTATTTCCTGTTGTACTCTCCACATATATATATATATAATATATATATATATATATATATATATTATATTATAATATATATATATATATATATATATTAGCCGGACTTCTAATATAATTAAGTATGACAGTTTATAATTACCTATTTGCTGAAAAGCATGGGGATTGCTTTATATATAAAAAATATATATATATAAAGCAATCCCCATGCTTTTCAGCAAATAGGTAATTATAAATTGTCCTACTTAATTATATTAGAATCCGGCTAATTATCAATGTGTATAATTTCTGTTATGGATATGTCACGACCCGATCCCAAATATAATGGGTCCAGTCGGATCATGCCCAGCCTGCACCGTTATGAGACGGCGGCAGTAAGCTGTATCAAGCAGTGAAACACACAAACAAA
>JANAVB010000404.1:0-80403 GCA_029216955.1 Iris pallida
TATTCGAAATAGAAAGGTAGGTATTGATATTATTTTTGGACACAGAGAAATGAGGGTGTCCCGATGGAGGCAACACAAGGCTGGACTGGACTCGTGGAGCCGAATTGAGTCAAAATCGGACATGATGCAAAAATCAATTAAAATAGACGTTGATGATCATGAGTAACTAAGTAGCACATGGAGATTCCAGTAAATGGGACACAAGTGGCGGACGGGTAGTAGGCTCAATGTGGGCCATGTCCATAGTTGGGGTGGACAGGTTTTGGTCGACAGGGGACCCACAATCAAGTTAGAAGATGAATGTGACGCCGTGGAGTGAAATAAAATTGGGTCACGTGTCGGAAAGTTGTGCGAATCAAATGGAGCTCAAAATGACGTGTCTGAGTGGGACACAAAGGTCATGGGTGACGAGCATCTCGAGTAGATCATCAATGAGGAGTTGGTTTCAAGAAACTGACTGGTCTGTGCTCCCAATTTAAATGTCATGGTAACCGCTGAAAAAGATCGAGAAAAAGAGTGGGAAAAATAAATAACAATCGAATGGTCTAAACCGACCCAAAGTTCAGCGAAGCAGAAAGAGCACAAGGGAACAAGTTTGGATGGGACACTATATACCGTCATGAAGGTAATCCTGTCCACTCCAAAACTCATGAAGAAGATTTCCAGAGTTGAACATCCCTGATACTCCAAATATCAAAGGCATGGAAAAGAACACTTACAGATAAATAAATAAAATAAAATATTTATCAAAACCAAATAATCAGGAAAAATAAAATAAAATAAAAAAAATTAACCCGAAATTCAGGGTGCTCACATCCTACCCACCTTATAAAAATTTCGTCCTCGAAATTAAAATTGTTCATACTCCCTCTAGGTCAAACCCCCCACAATCAAAGTCCCAGATTAAAACAAATCATGTGATCAAAAGGACAACATACATGGTCATGGCATATGGTGGTAGTGAAAGTCTCATCTAGGTATACTAGTTATGCTAACTGAATCGGTCATAGGGTATCAAAATACACAAGCAGTCTAGGGCGTTAAACCAAAGTTACGGAAACAACAAACCATCAAAACTGTAAGGCAGTCTACCATCCTATATGAAAACTGGTACTGATCTAAAAATAATAAGGATAACTACCATTTATCTAAAAGGGTACTAATCAAGAAAAATCAAAACCACAAGTTTAAGAATGAAAGTCAATTTCATGGAAATCCAATCAAAATATATATTAAGAATATTTAGTCTCGATACGATCTAAGTTGATCAAATTGGAAAAATCAAAATTTAGGCAATGTGGAGGACAGGTTCAACAAAGTCTGAGAACGAGCATACAAGAATAGAGATTCGGGTCACAATCAAAATTAAGTACAAACAAGATATAATTATGATAAGAAAAGATAATCGAAGTCGATTTGGTCGTGATTAAGGAAACTAGGATTCAATGATATTGAAAACACTTTGGAAAAAAAACAAGGGAAGATTTCATAAGGAGTCAAGTTAATCATCTCTCTCTAATACCATCAAGTCTGTCATTGCTAAATCATATATTTTTTTCCACAAGTCCCAATATGAAATCAATCTCTATATAACTATCATCGAAATTTTATAACCTTTAGTCATCTAACCTTTACCATGATCTCCATAGACAATTTTTCTACTCCTAAAAATATTTTTCCCCGAACATACCCCTCTTATTTAGGAGTCAACACTTATTCGTTTAACCAAAATTCTAAATTCCTTCACCTCGTTTTAATTTAGATCCGAAACCTCTAAATTCAGTTTATAAAATCCTTGTACTTGTTTAAATCAAGTCTCGTGTTTATTCAACTCTAATACCACTATGTCATGCAAAATTTATTCTCATTTTATAAATCAACCTTCACATTTCTTCAACGTTCACCTTCAATTATTATCCATTTTGAATTCTACACATTTCTCCTAATCATCTAAAAATAATTTCTATAACGTAAAATCCTTGTGTTCTCTTTGTCTCTAGTCACCCTCTTAAAATATCTGGTTCAACTTCGCATAATCATAGAATACAATCAAATTCTCCTTTCCATTATTAAATTTCTACATAGCCTTGTAATAGCTCCCAAGAATCAATAACCAAGATTTCTAGTTCTCAAAAGTAGGTTGACCTCTGATATCCTCATTAGTTTTAAAATACATCCATGAATTACTCATAACCAAATTTTCTGCAATTATTTCTAAATTGATAACATTTATCACTCAATTCTATTCTAAACCTTTACCACATTTCTATCTCAAATTTTTTTTTTTTGGCATCCAACATTTTGATTCCTACAAAATTATCATATGATAACCAATCACGTCATTTCCGTACTAGATGATTTACGTCACTTCCTCAACATTTCTCAGACAAAATGGTATGAAGGTTCAAGAGTTCAAGTACAGCTGATAGAAAGAGATACGAGCCGGAATTGATATAATCAGGATAGTTGTATAAGACAAGGAATGATGGTACTAAAATATTGGCAGGAAAAGAAATGGTAATAAAATCTGTTCTGCTCATCCGTTTTAAAAGAGGAAACCATTTTAAAATCCAGAGTTAAAATATCAAATTTAAGATAAAGTCTAGCAAAATCATTGATTTGTTGAATTAAGAAGAAATTCATGGAAGAAGTTACCCAAAGGTTTATGAAAATAGCTAAAGCTACTCCTAAGTTAAATAATGAGAGGCAAAGCAAAGCAAAACAAAACAATTAATAATTCTCTTTTCTTTTTTTTCTTTTTTTTTGGAGGACTGAAACAAGGTAGAGAAAACATGTTCGAAATATTTAAAGTACAATCTGATAATCATATGCGTCTATCCAAAATCATGATACTCTAAATCCTCGTCATACTAGTAAGCAAGGCTACGATAATCACAGAGTCCTCGACTTGGACACATACCTCTAGAATCATGGTATTTAACATTTTTGCGATGCCGCTAGCTTGGCTACGAAAACCTTAAATTTCCACACCCGAGAAATATATCCAAGTCAACTATATGTCCTCACCATGCTGGCTAATATGACTGTAGAAGACTAGATTCCAAAACTTAGATGACCTAGCCCATATAATTTCATCTTGACAAAAATTAAATTAAATCAATAATGAATACTCAAAAATTAAATCAATTTATTAACGAACATCAAAATTCAAAAATGAACAAAATCCATCAAAATACAAACTCGAATGCAACAGCTATCATCAAAATTCAAAATTCGACAATCATCCATCAAAATTAATAAATACAATCTCAAATTCACAATAATCCCTTAAAATTAAATTTAACAACAGAAAATAAAGATAAATCAAATCAAGGGAAAAAGAGTTTTCAAATCGAAGTTAAATAAGATTCTCCAGGGTCGTCCCAGGAATCTCTCAAGGGTTCATAACTGTGATTGAGTATCTTCAAAAATATATCCTATTCCTAGTGCAGGCTGTAGTGGTACTCAAGTTCGAATACCACTACACTTTAGTCTCGATCTGCATGGACCACCACTAAAAACGTGTCACGACCCGCACCCTAGAGTTAGGGCACGAGAACGTAACGACGCCCAGCCTACGCCGCAGTGTCGGCGGTAGAACGCTGTCCTAGGTCTCATGCATCTAACAGTATAAGGCTAAACAGTTTATACTCCCCGAATGGGGGTGACATAGCAGATACAGACTCAATCACATCTAGGGTAGAGCATGATAAGGATAGATAAAACATGAAATCCAAAATAAATACAGGAGATAGAAGTCTAAGTGTCTAAGATACATGAACCCAGAAGTACATCTCAAAACTCAAATAAAGATACAGTAATCCCCAAAGTAAATACAACTCCAGACAAAAATGAAATAACTACCTAAACAAACCCTACTGTGTCTCCTCTAGGCTAGTAGGCACCTCCAGGCTATCTGTAAAATTTATCAACAGGTCCAGTCAGGACTGGAGCGAGCACAGTACATCTCAACATATCATAGCAGGTTAGACAACATATAACATGCAGTAAAGTAAGATACAGGTACTGAGGAAAAAGCAGTATGTAAACATGAGAGCTGTAATAGAAATATCTACTATACATAAAGAGCTAGCATGTGACTAGTGAGTCAGAGTAAAACATGAACATGTAAATGGCCTGGGATGATTCAATGAAGACACTACGGAATGATTCAATGAAGAAACTACTGGTGTATGTTTGCCATTAAAATTGTTTTGATTGAAATCTTAATACAAACAGAACAGTGATACAATATAGGACTTAGATGTAGTCCTAGGAGTACACTTTTGTTTAAGCTGGGTCCTTAGTGCCAATGGAGCGAGTGGTAATGCGTTGACTCCGTTGACCGGCTGACGGCGGTTATCGGTTCTCTGAAGGTGTTGATTACTCTGGGTGCTGGAGCTTGCTGAGAGGAGGAAGACGTTGAGTGTCTAGAACTGCCTCTCCGGTGATTCTCTGTTGTGGATTCTCTGTGAGTCTTCTGTTCTGAGTCTCTGTGTGTGTGTGAAGGAGATGATCCTTCTATTTATAGTTTTGCAGGCTGGCTGCTCATGCGCGCATGTAGGATGCGCCGGTGTGGGAACGCCACGTGGAGGTTGCTGATGGAGGCGCATGGATGTTGCGCCCTGATCCAGGGGGAGAACTCTTCATACTGCTGTTGTGAGCCGGCACGTAGCAGGGAGAAGATCTTTCCGTTGCTGAAATCTTGGATGAGTTGAGTCAAAAGACACGGGTCGTCGACTCATGGTTCGAAGATCTCGGATTTGGTGGAGAGGAGTGATCTGGTGGGCTGCGCCTTGGATTAGGCGCAGGAGGAGGCTGCGGCTCATAACCTTTAGGAGTTACAAACCATTTGGGGAGCATGGCTTTTGAGGCGCATGCAGGCGACTTTCCTTCTGTCTTTCGGGATCAGAGATCAGTCTGGGGCGCATGGCTTTTGAGGCGCATGCAAAACTTCAACCGGAGACTCTTCTTCTGTCTTTAGGGATCAGTGAAGGGTCTGAGGCGCATGGCTTTTGAGGCGCATGCTGGTTTGGACGCATGGCCGTAGAGGCGCATGCGGGTGTGGACGCATGGCCGTAGAGGCGCATGCGGGTGGCCACGTGGCAGTAGCCGTCGGAAGTCATGATGATACTGACGTTGCCGACGCTTCGTTTTCTGAATAAAGCTATCAACTGTTCAGACTTTGGGAGGCGTGCTGCCAACTCTGTCAGTTCAGCATTTAATGTTGGTGACGTTCGATGGACAGCTGAGTGGGCACGTCGGTTGGCGTTCCACTCGGTATGGAGATGTGTGGGGGCGCACCCTCTATAATGTGCCGAGTACTGTAGGGCGCGTCTGTGTGATGCGCCTGATGCCGAAGGGCACGTCCGTGTGATGCGCTGTCTGGCTGGCGCATCGAACATGTCTTTTAATGATGCGGCTGTCTCGCTCTTCGAGTGCTATAAATAGCCGTTTGGCTGAATTCGAGGCGTCCGGTTCATCCATTTAATGTAAATTCATTGCACGGAATTCGGAGGGCCATCCACTTGGCGCGTGGGTTTGATCTGCCCGGCCTATAAATAGTAGCATGGAGAGAAGATTTGCTTCTCATTCCCTCACGTACTTCCAATATAAACTTGAACATACGGGTGCATTCTGCTGACGAAGTGCTCCCGAGGGTGAAGATGAGACGCTGTGTTGTCTTTGATGCACTTGAAGGTGACTGTTACATCCAAAAGACGGAGTCGAGGGCTTCTGAGGCAGGCGGAAGGTGCCTGTTGCATCCAAAGATAGGGATGCTCGAGCCTCGTCTCCGTTATTCCGGAAGAGCCGTAGATCGAAATGGCGGTGCAAGGCTTTCTCTTCCTGCAAAGTGGGGTTTCCCCACTTTGATCGTGTCGAAAGCTGCTCCTTTAGCCGTGGTTTCGATCACGGTCTTCCTTCGGCTTTGGAGGCTCTTTCGAAGCCTCCCCTGGCCACAGCATTTGCGGTGCTCTTCTCTTCCTTGGTTCCAGCCAGAGGGTTAAATGCTTTGTGTCGAAGCATTTATCGGGCGAGCCTGGTTGGAAGAGCGGCACATAACTGGGCTCTGCTCGGCCAGGTGAGCCTGGCTGGAAGAATTTGGCTGAAGGGATGCACATAACTGAGCTGCTGAAGAGATGATGGGATGCGCCTGGATGGAGGCGCATGATATCTGCTGCGCCTCATTGGTGGCGCATAGTGATGCTGCACCTATCTGGAGACGCATGGTGGCCGTTGCGCTTATCTGAAGGCGCATGGTGGCCGCTGGCTGTAGACTTAGGCTCTTTCCTTTGTAGAATCTCCTTTGTACAGCCTTTTCTAGACATGTAATAGACTTTTATATATAAATAAAAAGTCCTTCTTCAAATGTTTATAGTTATTAACTTTGCTGTGAAGTTCTTCGTCTGAGTTCTGGCGCATGTAGTGTCTGGCGTATGGGCTTTCTGGTTGTGAAATTCCATGCTTCTACAAGACCCCCTTCAAAGTTTTCAAAACTTTTGAATAAGTTTTGGAATACTTTGAAATAAGAAGTATGGAGGTCAGGGCGCATGATTTCTGGGCGCATGCTTGTTCGGGCGCATGCTCTTCTCAGTTAATGATGATGGTGCCTCGGTAACCGAAAAGATTAATGATGATCTTTTGGTTTTATTTGCTGCTATCCTTGCACAGAACCCGAGGCGACGGCTGAGATCACACGTTATCTGTTCACGCGTGCGACCATGCCCTATAAATAGGTAAGAGTCGGAGAGAGAAAGAGTTCTTCTTCTCTGTGCCTCTGCTTCTTTAGAGTTTCTTCTTCAAAAACCCTAACTTCTCCTTCTTCGAGAGAATGGCTCCCAAGACTCCTCGCGGCACTGCCGGCAAGGGGAAGGAGAAAGCGAAGGAGTTCGATGAGGATGTACCTATCACTCTTGCGCCTCTTGCCGACGTTCGTCCTGAGGTGACAGGTGGGTTTCGTCTCTGCTTTGGGCCCTGTGCCCTAACTGCCGACGCGTATAGACTTTGGTCTTTGATGATACGCCGAGGTTCTGTCCTGCCGACGTGCATAGGTTTATACCTTTATCATGCACCGAGGTTTTAATGGCTGGCGTGCATGGGTTTTATTCCCTGAAGATGCGCCGAAGCCTTTGCTGACGCGCATGGGCTCACGCTCCGATAATGCGCCGACGCTCCAATGCTAATGCGCATGGGCTTACGCCCTGATGATGCGCCGAAACATGTTGACGCGCATGGGCCTATGCCCTGATGATGCGTCGAAGCAGATGCGTATGGGTTCATACCCTGGCAATGCGCCAGTCTGCTTGACATATTTTGTCTTTTTGCCTGACTTCCACTTTTGTCGTGCCAGTGTCGATGACGATCCCTTTGTTGAATGAGGCCCTTCTGGACGCTTCTCTTTGCCAGATGGGAGTTGATTTTGATGAGGCGGTGATCAACCCTGCAAAGGATGCTATCTTTCAGGACCAACCTCGTGAGAGGATGCTACAAATCCAAGTCCAGTTGCCGCTTTTCCTCCAGAGTATGATGGAGAGCGGTAAACTAAAGTCTGCTGATTCTGAAGGTGTGACCTTCTTAAAGCCTGCGTTTCTGTTTGGCGACCGATTAGTCTCTTCCGAGGCAAAGATATTGAAGATCAGAGAAGACTGGTTCTTCGCTGCTAAGGGCATGATGTTATACATGCGGCAGGTTGACCGCCAGTTGCCATTGACAGCCTTTTATCGTCTAGCTTCGAAGAGAAGGATGGGTTGGGAACTTACTCCTTCTCAAGGAGGTGCCTTGGGGGGCTCCCTTTCGATTGACACCACCTCCAACCAGCGAGACACCTTGACCGCTTCACGAACTGGTTCTTCGATCAGTTACCGAGCTTTGCGTCCCGGGAGCATCTATAGTGAAGTCCCAAATGACACGTTTCCCTTCAGTGCCCCGACTTTTGCAAATCGGATGCTGACGTCGAAGGTCACGTATCCGACAGCTGGTTTTAGAGTCGAAGGTTGGTGTCACTACATCCCAAAGTGGGACGAGTTGACCTCCTGGGTGCTTTCCAGGTTCAAAGTTGAGCTTAAAGAGCTAAGGCTGACTGCCGCCATTCGGGCCACACAGGCAGGCGTGGACCTCAATAAGCCGATGTTCCTTGCGCTGTTGGAGCTTTTCAACTCCCAGACTGGCAGCTTCTTTACTCCAGTGGAGGAGTTGGGATTGGCCCTTCATGAGATGTACGAAGTGTCCAAGCTTCCTTGGGGCTCGGAACCGTACGAGGAATATTTCCCATCGAATGAAGAGATCCAGGTCTTGGAAGATAAGGACCCGGAGATGATGGCCGTTTTCAAGGAGGTGACGAGCCATCATTATCTGATGCACCGGAGGGACAAGGGTAAGACCCAACCTCACGTGACTGCTTGGAGGGACTATGTTTTTAGACAGGATTTGGCGGATCCTTCGAGGATCCGGTTTGCGACTCCGCAGGGCTTGACACCCGCGGAAGTGAGTTCTGAAATAACCCGGCTGGACGAGAGGACCCCACATTCAAATGAGAGCGGCAAGAACACGTACAGCTGTTTCTGGCACTGCGGGCACCGGATGTCATCTAAGGCAGTGTTGACGGCCTACTTGATGATATGGCTCCGGGATTGCATATTTGTAGGGGGATCCGGTGCCGTTGAGAGGGTACATCGGAATCTCATTTTGCCTGCAGTGAAGTTGGCCTTTGGACGACCTCTGGCTCTCCTTCCCGCGATGGTGTGCAACCTGCTGCGCGGTTTGAGGTCTTTTGCTGATGATGTGATCCACGAGAAAGGTAATAATGACAACTTTCCCCGGGCCGAGCTGCCTTTCCATTATCTTATGGGGTGGCTGATCTTACATCATCCGAATGTGATGAGTCCTGGTCCTGAGGAGGACCATGTTGAAGGAGATGCCTTCATTCGCCGCTTCTACAAGAGGAAGTGGTCTTACACTGGCGTCCCCGTTTGTAGGAGGGTTTTGTCCTTCCTTCAGGGGTGGGAAATCGTGAAGGTTGGCCCGATTTTCAAGAATTTCGAGGCCGACCAGGATTTGGTTGATTCTGGCGAGGATGCGGTTACTTTGCCGAAATGGAGTTTTCGTTGGTTGCAGAGTATCCGGCCTTCGCATCTGGTCTACCGTAATCAGAACAGGTGTTATCTGGAACCATACTTGCCAAGCCGATTTGCTCGTCAATTTGGCTACACTCAACTAATGCTACGGAATCCCAGCAGCAGTCTAGGCTTCATCGGGAGTTTGCTGGATGGAGCCCGGGGCTGGCAGTATTATAACGCTGGATGTACTAGCGTTAAGTTTACCACACCAGTTCGCAATCCTCGGCCGCCGATCTTATATCCGGCCGCCAAGCTGTATTGCACTATGAATACTATGTCTCCTGGTTATGACAGGGAGACTAGTTTCATCATTGGAACCCAGTTGGAAGCAACCACGAATATGTTGGTGGCAGCTCGGTCATATCGTCCGCCAGAATTAGCGGGGTATCGGGCTGCTGCTGTGGCACCAGTGAGAGACCCGTCTGTCGGGAAAAGACGGGCTGACACAGAAGCTGGTTCTTCTGTACCAAAAAGGTCGAGAAGGACGTCGACCCCGAAGATTACGGAAACGCCACTTGTAGCGCCAACGGGCTTAGCTCCCGCTGAGGTAAGGAGTGCTTCATAATTCCAGTTTTTTTTTTTTCATTGTGGCGACTTATGCTCTTCTTCTTGTAGGGATTGAAGAAGAAGTCTCGTGCTTCGAAATCGGGCACCAGTAAGCCGAAGGAGGTGGCAGGCTCTTCTGAGGAGCGCATTCCACCAACGATGATGTCTCCTGTGGAGGAGGTCCCGAAGATGTTCCCGCGGAGGTTTTAGTATCTCCTGACTTTGAAGTCGCAACAACTTCTGGGATAGTACCATCTGCCGTGGAGGCTTTGGACGCTGAGGGTCCTACAGACTCGAGGCATCCTGATGATGAAGTGGATTGGAGTTCGTCGCCTTCTGGTGACGTCCCTCCAGCGTTGCAAAGGTCCGTTGCGGGGGCAGCAGAAGCAGTGGGGATAGAAGAGAGGGTTGATTCCCCTCCTGGTCATGATGAAGGGAGGTCGGCTGAATCATTGCCGAATCCTTCCTTGGCTTCAACCATGGACATAGAGATGGCTACCGATCAGGCGGTAGCGACAGATTCTGTCCCTGTAGAGGGACTTGAGAAGAATGAGACTCTTCTGCCGGTCTTGTCTCCTGGGGCTGGCCAGGAGATAAATGTTGACCTCCCCGTTTTGCCGGGGGAGGTGGTTGATGCTGATAGAATGTCGGAGGAAGAAGTAGCCGTTGACGTCGGTGATTTCTCCGGGCTTGAGAAGGGTAAGGGTGTGGAACCCTCTGTTGCTCCTTCTACTTGGGGTACTATCACGACGCATGCGCCGGCTGCTTCTGTTCCTTCGGCTCCTCGGGCTAGCAGTCTGGGCCCTGTTGATGAAGAGCCTATTGCTGCCGAGATTCAAACCTCTCAGATCGAGGTCGGCGGATCTTCCTCCGGTCCGCAAACTGTAGTAGCTCCCTCAACTCCTGCTATGACGCCGCAGGTGCTGGCGGAAGCCGACGGGTATGTGAAATTCCTCGTCGAGGGAGTGTACAAAATGCTGGAGAAAGGTGTATCTGCAGTGGTAGATGCCAAGGGGAGCTTTGCGGCGGCAAAAGCTTTGGCAATGCCTTGTATCGAGTTGATCCGCATTCACCAGGGCCATGACCATATGGCCGAAATTCTGGAGGTTTCGGTGATGGAGCTGGACGAGCGGCTCGCGGAACTGCAGCGCATCCAACGAAATGACCTCTCGGTCTTGATAGATGCGGAGATAGGAAAGTCGATGGCTGAGATCGAGGCTTTCCATCGAGCCGAGGTGAGCAGTTGGGAGCATGAAGTGGTTGGGACTGAGGCTGCGGCGGAGCAGCTGTCTCAATCTATGAAGAAGACGACGGAGAAGCGGGCTGCGGTGGATGCTAACATCGCAGAGGTTGATGCTCAGATGCGCCGTCTTGAAGACCAGCGGGCCCAACTTCAACTAGAGGCTGAGCGTGTCCTGGCTGAACACGTGGCATTCAAGCAGGAGGAAACGACTCTTACTCAGCGGACCCTTGCTTTGGCTCAGCAGCGACGACAGCTTGATGAGAAGTATGAGAGTAAAACTTCCGCTGAGGCTGTCGGGTTAATGCGTCAAGAAGCCGAGCTGCGAGTCCAGGCGACTGTGGAAACTCGCACTGCCGACCTGAGACGTCGAGTCAGAGAACTCTCATCCCACCCTGGGGAGGATCGGGGATTGTAGCTTCTCTTCTTTTTTATGTGTTTTTTGCAACTCTTGCGGGGGAAATAGCATATTTCTGTACTCCTTTTAAAAAAAATAAAGAAATACACTATCTCTTTGATGTGTTCATTTTTGATTTCACGAACTTGATGATTTATGTGGACCTATTATCTTTTGCGCACCTTAGTTTTTAGGTACAGATAATAAGTATAAAGGAACCAACATGTTTGCTCAGAGGTAATGTGGACATGGCAATCATTAGGTTCAAATGATAGAATCTTCCTACTCAGAGGTGTTTATGGACGTGGTAGGAATGATCCTGGGGGATACGCTGAACAACTCAGAGGTAATGTGGACGTGGAAGTTCTGCGATCAATGTACGACAACGCAGGAGTTGTTTGTACGGGATGTTTACTCAGAGGTAATGTGGACGTGGTAAACATGAAGGATAGCGTAAGCTCACGAAGTGTAAGGTTCCGCTTTGTAGGATGTAGAGAGACAACTCAGAGGTAATGTGGACGTGGTTATCTTTCTACGGAAGGATGCCACGGAACAGCTGGGTTCCGGAAGCGATTGATTTTGTGAAAAGAGGTTGTTTGGGGAAATACATGTCTTGGAGGATGTCAAGAGTAGTACTTCTTTAGGAACTTGTCGTTGATGGGCATCATGAACAAGTCCCCATTGGGTTTGGCGAGCCGGTAAGCACCGTTTGAGTATACCGTCTCAATGATGAAGGGTCCTTCCCATTTGGGCTCGAACTTCCCTGGTGTCTTGTGAGTTAACACCATTGGCCTTCTGACTGCTAAAACCAGGTCGCCAACTTGGAAGGTTCTTTGTTTGACCTTCTTGTTGAAAGCCTGTGATATACGGGCTTGGTAAAGTTCGATGCGTTGTTGAGCTAGGAGATGCTTTTCGTCAAGTGCCTCCAATTCCCGCAGACGACGACGTTGATTGTCTTCTTCTGTGAGATCGTTTGTGATTGCCACGCGGAGCGAAAGTATCTGTATCTCGAGAGGCAGTACTGCTTCGCTCCCGTAGACCAGGGAGAATGGAGTGTTGCCTGTTGGGGTCCGTACCGTTGTGCGGTAGGCCCAAAGGCATTCGCCAAGCTTTTCGTCCCAGTCGCGTTTGTTGGATGACACGACTTTTTTGAGTAGCCTGACGAAAGTTTTGTTGAATGCCTCGGCCAATCCGTTTGCTGCCGGATTGTAGGCGGTTGAGGCCACGTTTTGAATGCGATTCTTGTCACAGAACCTGCTGAAAATGTGGCTGATAAACTGAGGACCATTGTCATGGATGATTCGCCGGGGTACCCCGAAACGGTAAATGACATGGTATTTGATAAAGCTGACCACCCTGGAGCTTTTTACTTCTGCTAGTGGGACTGCTTCCGCCCATTTGGAGAAGTAATCGGTGATGGCCAGGATGAAGCGGTGTCCTCTCGATGAAGGAGGGGTGATTGGCCCTACAATGTCCATGCCCCAGGCTTCGAATGACCAGGAGGCGACTGTAGGATGTAGAGGTTCAGATGGTGTATGTATAAAGTCAGCATGAAGTTGGCATGCATGGCACTTCTTAGCATATTCCACTGCGTCGGCAACCATGGTTGGCCAGTAGTAGCCCATACGTCGCAGTCGATCTTGCAACTTAGGCCCTGGTTGGTGAGCTCCGCAAGTTTCGTCATGAGCTTCTCGAAGAGCTTCGGCCGCTTCTTCGTTAGACAGGCATCGAAGGAGAAGCCCGTCGAAGGAGCGTCGGTACAGCGTTTTAGTGGCTGTATCGTAGTAGAATCGAAGAGAGCGTCTCTTGACTGAGACGGCTTCCTTCGGGTCCTCTGGAAGGATTCCGTAGACAGCGAAGTCGATGAACGGGAACCTCCAGTCTCGGACATTAACCCCAGTATTTGTCGGCATGGCGTGAGCCATTTGCAAACATAGGTTGTTTCTGGGACAAATCAAGTCTCGGCCAGTTACCGTGACATAGTGTTGAGTCCCAAGGGGCACGGCCAATGAGGCTGCGAGACCAGCTAGAGCGTCAGCCTCCAAGTTTTGTAGGCGGGGAATATGTTCGATGAAGAACCCAGTGAAGGTTGAAATGATGTTCAATGCAACTTTATGGTAAGGGATCAAATCTTCATGGCGAACCTCGTATTGCCCCCGAATCTGGTTTACGACGAGTTTCGAGTCGCCGTAGGCTTCCAGATGATCCACCCCCAGCTGTTGTGCTAGCTGGAGTCCCATGACGAGTGCATTGTACTCAGCAACATTGTTGGAGCACGGCTTCGAAAGGGAGTATGCGCGCTGGATGACCAGCTGATCGGGGGAGACTAAGACTACCCCCACTCCTGCGATGATTTGGCCATTGGGGCCCGTTCTTGAAGCGCCATCGAAGAACATCCGCCAAACGGGGCTTCCTTCAGTGACGTTTGATTCTTGGACTTCATCCGGGATGTCTTCATAGAGTTTTGAAGATTCTGGGATGGGGTGTGCAGCTAAAAAGTCAGCCAGAGCCTGACCCTTGACTGCCTTCTGCGGGACAAACACCATGTTGTATGGTGTTAGTAGGATCGCCCATATAGCCAGCCGGGAGTTTAATGACCCTGGCTTCGTCATGAGAACTCTGAGCGGATTGACTCAGGAGATGACGTGAATTGTCTGGCCCGAGACGTAATGACGAGTCTTCTGAATGGCAAACACCAAAGCCAAGCACTCCTTTTCAACGGGGTTGTACCGGTGTTCGGCCCCGATGAGTGTTCGACTGAGGTAGTAGATTGCTTGCTCGTAGCCTGCATCGCTGTTTTGAGCCAGCAAAGCGCCGAGGAAATGATCCATGGTACGGTCGTAGAGGAGGAATGGTTTGCCGGCGACAGGTGCCACTAGGACTGGCGGGCTTGTTAAGTAAGCCTTGATGTCGTCGAAAGCCTTTTGGCACTCCTCTGTCCAGACATAAGAGACTCCCTTCTTCATGAGCTGAGTAAAGGGTTGACATTTACCGGAGAGGTTTGCTATGAACCTCCGGATGTATGCCAAACGTCCCTGTAAGCCCCGAAGTTCTCGAAGGTTCTTCGGAGGGTCCATGTTAAGGATGGCTTTAGTCTTCTCGGGATCGACATGAATGCCTTTTGCCGTGATGACAAAGCCCAAGAATTTGCCGCTAGAAACCCCCAGGAAGGATTTAGCGGGGTTCATTTTGAGTTGATGTGCCCGCATGAGATCGAAGACCGTCTTTAGGTCCTGTAGGTGATCTCTTTTGAGGCGGCTCTTGACTGCGATGTCGTCAACATAGCACTCAACTGTCTTGCGAAGATGTTGACGGAAGATGGTGCTCATAGCTCGCTGGTACGTTGCACCGGCGTTCTTCAAGCCGAAGGGCATTACTGTGTAGCAGAAAACACCCTTTGGAGTCCTGAATGACGTGTGTTTTGCGTCATCGGGGAACATCTTGATTTGATTGTAGCCTGAATACCCGTCCATGAAGGACATGCGTTCAAAGCCACACGTGTTGTCAATCATTACATCGGTGATTGGGAGCGGGAATTCATCCTTCGGGCAAGCAGAGTTGAGATCCCTGAAGTCGATACAGACTCGTATCTTCCCGTTCTTCTTGGTGACAGGGACGATGTTGGCTACCCAGTCCGGGTGTTGTTCCTCACGGATGAAGCCACTGGTCAAGAGTTTGTCCACCTCCTGATCGATGGCGTTCATGATGTCCGGGCGGAAGCGTCGCTGTTGTTGTTTGATAGGTTTGGCATCTGGTAAGATGTTCAACCTATGCATCGCGATCTGTGGATCGAGACCCGGCATGTCTTCGTAGCTCCAGGCAAAGACGTCGATATACTCCTTAGCGAGTTGGACTAAAGATTCTCGGTCTTCTCCTTCCAAGCTTTTGCTGATAAAGATGGGTTTAGAAGAAGACCCATCCCCGAGGTCGATCTGCTCGACTTCGTCTTCGGTGGGAGGTTCTCGTAACTCAAAACGAGACTCCCATTGTTCTCCTAGGCGTTGAGCCAAGGGTTCCTCTTCGAAGGGTTCCGGCGGTTGGTCTTCGCCTTCATCTTTCTGAGGTTGCGCCGATGTCATGTTAGCTGACAGCACTTTCCTGAAGACTGATCCGATACTGGTATCGGAATCCCACGTCGATGCTTCCGACGAGTGGGAATGTTCTATGTCTTCTGCGTCTGAACTCTCTGGAGTTGATGGCGGCGTGACATAGCCTAACCCCCGTCGAGTCCGATTATAGTAATCCTGTGGCTTTCTATTGGGCATCGAAAGCCGGACAGGGAGATGCCGACCCTTGCCGTAGTTTAGGCCTTTATTGCTTTTCAGGTCGTAGCCCATCTTTTGGATGATGTGCTTAGCCGCATCTGTGTACCGATAGACTTGTACTCTGCCGGTATCAGGTTCGGGCTCGATTGACGGGAGGTTCCGACGATGCTCGATTTTGCCCGAGATGATGGTGCCTTCGTCTCGGCTTCGTGGAGGGACTATGAAGACTCCTTGAGACGGGACTATTTGATTGTGGTAGACGGTCGTTACTTGTGTTTGCAACGACCGTAGAGCGTTGTCTAATGTATACATGGCATTCCAGGGTGGAAGACAAGAATAATTGAAAGACACTCTATTATTGATAAAGTACGAGATTTTATCCCGTGGGATTACATTGTCGAAGGAGGGTGCGTCTACATCAGCAGAGATATATTCGCCAAGCTCCTCGTCTGTAAGCACTGGGGCCGGATCAGGAGAGTCCTCCACCGCTCTGACTTTGGGGTCTGAGAGGGTTATGTGAGCCCTCTCCGGCATCTTGGATGACTACGGCGGCTTGCCTTTAAGACGCACCTTGAGGGGTGCCTCGGTTGCGCCTTCGATGAGTGGCGCCTTCCCTTGTAATTTTACCACCAGGGGAGCCGCTGTTTGTGGTGGCTTCCCCTTGAGGCGTATCTTCAGGGGAGCTTCGCGAGCTGGCACTTTTCCTGATAGCTTGATGCTCATTGGAGGCGCCTTCTGGGGTGGTCTCCCTTTCAGACGGATTTTCAAGGGGGCGTCAGGAGTCGCTTCGGGCTCCAAGTCTGGCTCTGTTGCCGCCTCTGCTTCATCATCGGCGTCGTTGGCTTCCTCCTCGTCAAGTGGCTTGTACAAGTCAGAATCGGTGAAGTAGGCCTCAATCCCTTTGAAGGGATCGATATCTGCAAACTCCGTCTGGATGACGCCGTTGGTGGATACATATTTCATGCATTGGTGGAGCGTGGAGGGCACCACCATGTACTCATGTAACCATGGTCGTCCGAGTAAGATGTTGTAGTTGACCTCGGCATCCACCACATAACAAGTCACCTCAATTTTGAGGCTGCCGATGTGACACTTCAGCCGGATCTTGCCCAGTGGCTCGCTCTTGCTGGCGTTGAAGCCGCTGATGGTCGTATTGGAGGGCGCTAGCCGGTACATTGGGATCCCCAGCTTTGATAGCAGCGCCTTTGGAATGATGCTTAGGGAAGACCCCGGATCGATCTGAATCCTGCTCACCTTTACCGAACCGATGTACCCTGTGTAATACAACGGTCGGTTATGTCGGTGATGCTTGAGCAGCATGTCTTGTTGGGTGAAGGTTATGTTTGGGATAACTTCATCCGCACAATGACAGTGTGCACAAGTAGTTGGTAGGTCTTCAGGTTGCTTGACCTGACTGAGAAAGGATTCGGCATCCTTCAGAGCTTCGCAGAGAGCTTCTCGGGAGTCCTTGAAGAGACGCAGGAGCTCGAACAGAGACAAGCGTGCAGGAGTACTGGCCAGTTGTGCCAGAATGTCAAAATTGTGGGGCTTGGCTACCCCCGAAGCATTTTCTTTTCGCAGAGGTCTGTCGAAACGGGCCTCCACTTGCTTTTGTTTATTGGCTGCTGAGGGCTTGGATGGACCCTCCTCAGGGATGGTGCCAGGAGGCACCACTTCGGCGGCAGCTTCACCGGGCTGGGAGTTCTGTTGTGCACGCGTCTGCACAGGAAGTGCCTCTTCCGTTGAAGAAGAGACCGTGCGGCAAGACTTGATCTTCCTGCCTTTTGCTTTGGAGGTGGGGCGTACCTCCGGTTGAGTTACCTCGGAGACGAGGTCGGGGTGAACCCAGAGGACCTCTCCTCGAGATGTGGTGAGTGGGACAAGTCCACTCACATTGTCACGGGTGGGTGGCAAATTCACCACCTCCATTGTCGCCTTAGGGATGGGGACGACGCCATCTTGTGTGGTAGTCGGCGGCAAGGTGCCGAACTGAAGTGACACCACATTAGCTGACACCGTCTTCTCTTCGTAATCGATGGAGATTACATCCGCATTGATCATGCGCTGGATGTAATTTTTGAGGACATAGCAGTCCTTAGTCGGGAGTCCGACAAACCGATGGTAGTGACAGTACCTTGGGTTGTCCACCTTCCCGACTTCATCGGGCCGCTTCGGGTCCGGAAGCTTGATCTTGTCACCCTGCTTCAGTATCTCAAAGAGTTGCAGGGTGTCGTCATCATTGAATGAATAAACCTCCTTGGGTCTTGGTGCCAGTGGAGGCTTTTGAGTAGGCGCAGATGCGCCCTTCGAGGCATTAACAGTCAATGCCTGTTTCCCCTTTGTTTCTCGTCCGGAGTTGTTGGTTGCGGACTTTTCCCCTTATCGTCAAAGGCGGGGAAGCTAACACCCATAAGACGTGCATTGGCCGCCTTCTTCTCTGCAGCTTCAGCTTCAATGATTAGGGAGCTCCAGTCGGGAGGGGGAGTAGAGTTAAGCAAGAGCTTTACTGCAGGCAGCATGTTCATACTGCAAGCAGAGAGAAGCGCATGTTCTGGCATGCCTGGAGGTAACCTGAAGCAGGCCTGACGGAAGCGTTCGATGAATGCCCGAACCGTTTCCTTGTCCTTCTGGCGTATCTCAATGAGAGACGCCATCGTCATGTCCTTTCCACCGTCGTAGAAGCGGTCGAGGAAGAGGCGTGTCAGGTCGTCGAAGGACGATATAGAATTATCGGGGAGGCTGCAGTACCAGTCATGCGCCACCCCTTTCAGGGCCCCAACAAAGATGCTGGTGAGGAGTGCGTCCTCCTTCGGAAGATGCCCTGTCTGCGACTGGAAGTACGTCAGGTACCGTCGTGGAGAGTCCTTCCCGTCATACGGCGTGAGTGTTTGTGGTTTATACTTTGGGGGATAAACCACCTTGTTCCACTCAAGGGGATAAGGCTGGGGAATGCCCATCTTCTGGCGTTCCTCCTGCCTGTTCTTGGACTCGAAGCGCTCCCGCAGATCTTTGATCATTTCGACCACGTCCTCCGTGGAGCTAGGAGCCGGGAAAGAAGGTACTACCTGGAGTGGAGCGTTTGAGGGCTCCGATGTCCGGGGTGCTTCTGTGTCTGAGGGTGTCCGCTGGAGGGGCACACTCGACTCTCCATTGGCTCCTGGGTCGGGACCATTTGAAGGTGTCCTGATCAAGGCCGACCGCATCTCAAACACTGCTTGAGTCAGTGCTTGCATTGAGGCAGAGAGGGTTTTGAGTCCTCCCTCTAGCGAGTCTATGCGCTGGACAATGTCCTGTGGCGGCGCATCAGCCTCAAGATCACCCCCGGTCATGTATACTGTCATGACACGGCCGGAAGTGGATGGATTAGTTGAGGCTTCGCTCTCAGCCTCGCTCTCATGTGGGGGAGTTACTTCTCCTGGTGTTTGGCCACCCCCAGCCACATTCTGGAGTTCGTCTTCGACAGGCGCATCTGCAAGGGCCTGACTGCCCTCAGCTCTGTCTTGAAGGGCCTCTTCGTTTTCAGCACTACCCCCGGCGGTGTCCTGGAGGACATCGTCATTTTGAGGGGCTTCAGGGAGGCCATCTTCGCCTTGATGAAGATCCGCCGCAGCTGTGCTTTGGACATCTTCGTCTTCGGAAGGAGGCTCGACAAGGGTCTGGCTACCCCCAGCTTCCTCCAAGGACTTCTTCCTCGACCGAGTGCCTTCGAACACTCCAGAGGTCGTGACAGCTGCCTTGGTTTTCCTCGGCTGGCTTTTGGATGAAGACGAGGAATTGGCAGTCGTCTTCCGGACAGATGAGGAATTGGAGATCACGTTGCATGACGCAATCTTTAGTTCCTCTTCTGCTGACACCTTCGTCCCAAGGCGATGTCGGAGGGGTGTCGATGATTGTAGCCGTTGGAAGACCGACTGCTTTGGCGGTACTGCCGTCTTGCAACAGCAGTTGATGGTGACCACTGCACAAGTGTGCCCCGTGAGAGGCGCATCGTGCTTGTTGGTCAACTCTCCTGACCGGCGCTTGTGAGTGATCACGTTGCGCAAGTCGTTAGAGGAGAGTGCTATCCTCACACCCCTCTCAGGCGCATGGCAGGGCCAAGCGCCGGGGTGGTCGGGTGAGTGCTGCGCCCCCTGATCTAATACCAAGCAGGCATCACGATCAGTAGTGGGGGAACCACAGCATTTGAAGTGACTTGAACGGACCTCAAACGCACAACCAGAGGAGGCGCGGGAGTTCAAGACCACTGAGTTTGCCTCTCTCGGCTTGGTTGTGCACGCAGTAAATGCGCCCAAGTGAGATGAGGACTTTGAAGGTCGACTCGTTGTCGGTGCGGGAGCACTTGAGTCAACCTGGTACAGCTTGCCATCGGCAGCGCGCGTGATTGTAAGCGCGTGCCTCTGGGCGGCTGCTGGCATAGCACGTTTGTGGCGCGTGGCCCGTGCCGCCTTGGATTTCTTCGTACCAGCCCGCTGGGGCGCATAGTACTCAGCATCCAAATTCTCCTCGCCGTTACAGCGAGTGAGTCTGTCGAAGACAGAGGCTCGTTGTGGCGCATCAGAAGTAATGCGCGGGGCATTGGCTGCGCCCCTGCTCCGTCGACGTATCTTCCTCGCCTGAGAGGAAGATGGCTGGGGAACGTGGTCAGCCGCACGCTTCCCCGAGAGATGCGCTGCATCAGCGGGCGCACCTTGACTGCTGAGGACGTCAGCAGGAAGGGAAGGCTGGACGGGCGCATCTCCTTCAACGGTGGTGCCCGAGGCGTCGACTTTGCGCACCCAGACTGCGCGGGTCTTCTTCGGCTTCGACAGCCGCTTCGAAGGACTCGCACTTCCTTCAGAAATGAACTCCTCGTACGCCTGTTGATTGAGGCGCACTACCAGCGTCTTGTGGGAGGAGCCCACCTTCACGTCGTCGGCCTGTGACACGACTTTCTCGGTAGAGGAGAAAGAGGTCCCCAGCAGAGTCGCCAGCTTGTTTGCCATTAAAATTGTTTTGATTGAAATCTTAATACAAACAGAACAGTGATACAATATAGGACTTAGATGTAGTCCTAGGAGTACACTTTTGTTTAAGCTGGGTCCTTAGTGCCAATGGAGCGAGTGGTAATGCGTTGACTCCGTTGACCGGCTGACGGTGGTTATCGGTTCTCTGAAGGTGTTGATTACTCTGGGTGCTGGAGCTTGCTGAGAGGAGGAAGACGTTGAGTGTCTAGAACTGTCTCTCCGGTGATTCTCTGTTGTGGATTCTCTGTGAGTCTTCTGTTCTGAGTCTCTGTGTGTGTGTGAAGGAGATGATCCTTCTATTTATAGTTTTGCAGGCTGGCTGCTCATGCGCGCATGTAGGATGCGCCGGTGTGGGAACGCCACGTGGAGGTTGCTGATGGAGGCGCATGGATGCTGCGCCCTGATCGAGGGGGAGAACTCTTCATACTGCTGTTGTGAGCCGGCACGTAGCAGGGAGAAGATCTTTCCGTTGCTGAAATCTTGGATGAGTTGAGTCAAAAGACACGCGTCGTCGACTCATGGTTCGAAGATCTCGGATTTGGTGGAGAGGAGTGATCTGGTGGGCTGCGCCTTGGATTGGGCGCAGGAGGAGGCTGCGGCTCATAACCTTTAGGAGTTACAAACCATTTGGGGTGCATGGCTTTTGAGGCGCATGCAGGCGACTTTCCTTCTGTCTTTCGGGATCAGAGATCAGTCTGGGGCGCATGGCTTTTGAGGCGCATGCAAAACTTCAACCGGAGACTCTTCTTCTGTCTTTAGGGATCAGTGAAGGGTCTGAGGCGCATGGCTTTTGAGGCGCATGCTGGTTTGGACGCATGGCCGTAGAGGCGCATGCGGGTGTGGACGCATGGCCGTAGAGGCGCATGCGGGTGGCCACGTGGCAGTAGCCGTCGGAAGTCATGATGATGCTGACGTTGCCGACGCTTCGTTTTCTGAATAAAGCTGTCAACTGTTCAGACTTTGGGAGGCGTGCTGCCAACTCTGTCAGTTCAGCATTTAATGTTGGTGACGTTCGATGGACAGCTGAGTGGGCACGTCGGTTGTTGTTCCACTCGGTATGGAGATGTGTGGGGGCGCACCCTCTATAATGTGTCGAGTACTGTAGGGCGCGTCTGTGTGATGCGCCTGATGCCGAAGGGCGCGTCCGTGTGATGCGCTGTCTGGCTGGCGCATCGGATATGTCTTTTAATGATGCGGCTGTCTCGCTCTTCGAGTGCTATAAATAGCCGTTTGGCTGAATTCGAGGCGTCCGGTTCATCCATTTAATGTAAATTCATTGCACGGAATTCGGAGGGCCATCCACTTGGCGCGTGGGTTTGATCTGCCCGGCCTATAAATAGTGGCATGGAGAGAAGATTTGCTTCTCATTCCCTCACGTACTTCCAATATGAACTTGAACATACGGGTGCATTCTGCTGACGAAGTGCTCCCGAGGGTGAAGATGAGACGCTGTGTTGTCTTTGATGCACTTGAAGGTGACTGTTACATCCAAAAGACGGAGTCGAGGGCTTCTGAGGCAGGCGGAAGGTGCCTGTTGCATCCAAAGATAGGGATGCTCGAGCCTCGTCTCCGTTATTCCGGAAGAGCCGTAGATCGAAATGGCAGTGCAAGGCTCTCTCTTCCTGCAAAGTGGGGTTTCCCCACTTTGATCGTGTCGAAAGCTGCTCCTTTAGCCATGGTTTCGATCACGGTCTTCCTTCGGCTTTGGAGGCTCTTTCGAAGCCTCCCCTGGCCACAGCATTTGCGGTGCTCTTCTCTTCCTTGGTTCCAGCCAGAGGGTTAAATGCTTTGTGTCGAAGCATTTATCGGGCGAGCCTGGTTGGAAGAGCGGCACATAACTGGGCTCTGCTCGGCCAGGTGAGCCTGGCTGGAAGAATTTGGCTGAAGGAATGCACATAACTGAGCTGCTGAAGAGATGATGGGATGCGCCTGGATGGAGGCGCATGATATCTGCTGTGCCTCATTGGTGGCGCATAGTGATGCTGCGCCTATCTGGAGACGCATGGTGGCCGCTGCGCTTATCTGAAGGCGCATGGTGGCCGCTGGCTGTAGACTTAGGCTCTTTCCTTTGTAGAATCTCCTTTGTACAGCCTTTTCTAGACATGTAATAGACTTTTATATATAAATAAAAAGTCCTTCTTCAAATGTCTATAGTTATTGACTTTGCTGTGAAGTTCTTCGTCTGAGTTCTGGCGCATGTAGTGTCTGGCGCATGGGCTTTCTGGTTGTGAAATTCCATGCTTCTACAGTGTATTATTCACATGTCCACTTCTACTCTCCCGTACCCCCAATCAATACACAAGGATCCAGCCAGGTTATGTTATATGATTCCATGCAAGGCCCACGAAGGGGATACATGGATGTCCCATAAATGGGGAGTCTGGGGGTTACCCAACTGTGTAGGATTCAAGAGACTCTGTGATCATGAGGGTACATGTCACAAGTAATCAAGTGAACCAAGAGCATAGTGATACGCCATGTAAGTAAAACTGCACTAAACACGTAGTACCCGATGCTCCCTAAGGATAACATCTCAAGAAAGGATCCATATAGTACCAATCCGTGTGACCATCGTGACAGTACAAGTAAAGTAATCTACTGCAGGAAATAATTCTAAGTAAGATATGAAATGATCAGAGAATGTACTCGCCTCGATAACCTGAACAGCTGATAAGTAGAGAGGGTCCCACTGAAGCCACAGAGTCCTATTTAAAGCAACACAGGTTACAAGGTGTTTTAAGTTGAAATAAATGAATCCCTACAGGCAATCTATATTATTCTAGGTTCTTCTAAGTCAAATTAACTCTAGGTCGACTTCCGGTCAATAATCTAGTCAAACTAGGTCAAGTGTTGACTTACAGTTGACTTTGGGTCAACTGGTCAACTCTGGTCAAACAGGGTAAATCTAATCTAATTATTAAAGTGTACTTCGTTATTTGTACGTCGAAACTTATGTCACGCAAATCGAGATAAGAAGATTATCGGTAAGGTTGATAATCTTATTATAGTGATCCACGTGCCCAACTTGTCAATTTCAGCGATGTGAGATCACTGGAATTGGCTGATCTCAGTTTCGTTGGACTAATCCCGAAATACGAACATTATATGAATTAATTATTAATTAATTATAAAAAGGTTAAACTCAGAGAAATTATCAACAAATATTGTCGGACGATGAAATAAACATCGCCAACGTGTCCAGAATGGTCAAATTAGCTAGGATAGCCTACCCAACGGTCCAATTTGGACACAAGGGCAAAAAGGTAATTTTGGGTCAAAACGGTGTCCGTGTCGGAGCCGTTTTGCACCGAAAAATGTGCAAGAAAACAAGTCTATAAAATATAGCAAATTATATATCCACGTAACCAGAATGACGATACGAACCCAACGGTATCTCCAGAATTGGATTCCGTTGACCCGATCTCAATTTGGTCCGTTGACCAGAACTTGGAATTTCGATTTGCACGGAAATGCGTACCGGAGCCAAAGTTCTCAAAACTCAGCAAACTTTCTGTCAACGAGTCCAGAATGATGATACGAACTCAACGGTATCTCCGAAATTGGATTCCGATGAGCCGGTCTCAAAATGACCCGTTGACCCGGATATTGGTATCCGACTTGCACCGAAATGCGTGCCAGACCCAATGTCTACCAAAACCTAGCAAATTATATGTCAACGAGTCCAGAATGACGATACGAACTCAACGGTATATCCGAAATTGGATTCCGATGAGCCGGCGTCAAAAAGTCCCGTTGACCCAGAAAGTGGGACCCGTTTTGCACCGAAAAACGTGCCCGGGCCCACGTTCTCCAAATCTAACAAATTTTATATGAAAACATGCCAGAACGACGCCACAAGTCTAATGGTGGTGTCAGAAATGAAATCTGGAGTCCCGTGTTCAAAAATGGAATTTTATAAGTTGGAAATTACGAATTAGGACGACCAACTTTGGCGTCGAATTCAACCAATCAAACAAGCTCACAATGAAACGAAACTGGAGGGGTAGTAAGAGGGTTATACCAGCTTTGCACCGGAACTGGTAGTACGCCAAACGGAGCTGCGATGGAGGAGATACAAGCTGACGAAGTTGGCCCCGCGAAACTGTCCAAATTTAATACAATTTAAACGGTCAACTTGGTGGCCGGTTTTGATGTATCAAACGATAAAATCAACTGACGAAAATTGACAGGGATGAAGGTGGATATACCGAGATTGCGACGGAGCGAAGAAATCGCCGATCCAACGGTCGGATCTCCGGGAAAACGTGCACGAAGTTGCTGCAACGGGGCGCCAAAACGAACTTCATTTCGCGCGCGTCACGACGGGACGTCGTACAAAACGCACGAATCGCCTATACGTCGCGCTGGAGGAGAAGACGCTGACCCAGGGAGGGTCGCCGAAGTTCGCTCGACACGGGGGGGTCACGACCACGGCGTCCACGGCGGCGGTGGTGCCATGCACGTGCGTCGACGTGCGCCCATGGCTGCACTCGTACGCCCATGGCTGCACTCGTGCGCTGCTGTGCGCGGCTGTACGAGAGCTCCCCCGGCTGGGCATGGCGACGACGATGGCAGGGCGTGGTCGGCCGGCGAGGGGGCGGCGACCACGCGGCGGGGGTGTCGACGGAGGTGCGGCCATGCGCGGCCAATGGCGGCAGAAATGAGGTGGTGGCGGAAATGATGGTGGTGGTGATGGCTTGGTTTGTGAGGAGGAGGAAGGAGATGAGTAGATGGAGGATGGTCGGGTCGCCGGCCATGGCCGACCAGGGTGGTCGAGTTTTACCATGGTCGGGCCATGGGAGTGGTGGTGATGGTGTTTGTAGTTGCTGCTGTTGTTGTTCTGTGTTGTTGTTGTAATGTTGGTTGTGTAGGAAAAGAGTGGGAGAGAGAGAGAAAAAGGATAAGTTAATAAATGAGAGGGAGAGAGAGAATTGTTGTCCATTGGAGTTAGGGCCGGCTAGCAAACATTTGTTGGCTGATATGAATGTAGAAAAATTGTAGGGATGGGATTAATTTGAGGGAAATCATTGGCCATGATTAAATATAGGAAAACATAGGTTATCCTATTTAATTCAAGGAAAATTCCAATAAATAATAAAAAAATGGGTAGAGTGAGTACCAATATTTTTCAAGGGAAAAGAGGCTGAGGGTGGAATTTGTGAGTGTGGGGGAAATAAATGGTGATGATGGATTGAGGGAAAAATCAAGGGTGGAAATTAATTAGGGGGGAAAATGGATTTATTTGGGATTTAAAATCAATGGAGATTACACTCAATATTCGAAATAGAAAGGTAGGTATTGAATATTATTTTTGGACACAGAGAAATGAGGGTGTCCCGATGGAGGGCAACACAAGGCTGGACTAGACTCGGTGGAGCCGGATTGAGTCAAAATCGGACATGATGCAAAAATTGAATTAAAATAGACGTTGATGATCATGAGTAACTAAGTAGCACATGGAGATTCCAGTAAATGGGACACATATGGCGGACGGGTAGTAGGCTCAATGTGGGCCATGTCCATAGTTGGGGTGGACAGGTTTTGGTCGACAGGGGACCCACAAATTAAGTTGGAAGATGAATGTGACGCCGTGGAGTGAAATAAAATCGGGTCACGTGTCGGAAAGTTGTGCGAATCAAATGGAGCTCAAAATGACGTGTCTGAGTGGGACACAAAGGTCATGGGTGACGAGCATCTCGAGTAGATCATCAATGAGGAGTTGTTTTCAAGAAACTGACTGGTCTTGCGCTCCCAATTTAAATGTCATGGTAACGCGCTAAAAAAGATCGAGAAAAAGAGTGGGAAAAATAAATAACAATCGAATGGTCTAAACCGACCCAAAGTTCAGCGAAGCAGAAAGAGCACAAGGGAACAAGTTTGGATAGGACACTATATACCGTCATGAAGGTAATCCTGTCCACTCCAAAACTCATGAAGAAGATTTCCAGAGTTGAACATCCCTGATACTCCAAATATCAAAGGCATGGAAAAGAACACTTACAGATAAATAAATAAAATAAAATATTTATCAAAACCAAATAATCAGGAAAAATAAAATAAAATGAAAAAAATTAACCCGAAATTCAGGGTGCTCACAATCCGCGAGTAGTATAATGAATCCAGACATGACAGGTCATGACACGGGATTCGAAGAGCAGGAGGACAGCCCACTCCCAAATTGGTGTCTATACAAGTACAGGAAATAATATCGAACAATGTACTCATATACCAAGTAAACAGGGAATGACATCTCATGACGGGATTCACGTATACTAGTCCGTGTATCCTCGTGTCGAGAATCAAGTATAACACTACAACTGAATCGGATATAGTAGATATCAAAGCAATAAAAACTATCAGAGAATGTACTTGCCTGTTGTCCTGAGCTGAGAAAATCGAAACTACAACCCACTCAATGAGCCACGAACGATCAACTCGCACAACTGTCTCCTAATGCTGAAACAGACATTACCAACGTTCTCAGAATGGTCAAATTAGCTAAAAATGCCTATCCATAAGTCTAATTCTGGACACAGGGGCAAAACGATAATTTTAGGTCAAAATGGTGTCCGTCGTTGGACCAACTTTGTACCGAAAAAATGTGCCAAAACCTACAGTCTCTAAAGTCATCAAACTACATATCTACAGGTCCGGTTTGACGAGATGAACCCAACCATATGTCCAAAGTTGTAACACGAGCTAACACATGCTCGGCTAAACGTTGCAACACGAGCTAACACATGCTCGGATAAACGTTGCAACACGAGCTAATACATGATCAATCCTAGGATTTGTCAATCATGTTACCGCCCTTACACAGACAGAACAAAGTTACAACACGAGCTAACATATGTTCGGCTAAATATTTCAAAAGAATAATTTACAATAGAATGAGAGAGCAAAATAAGAAACCCACTCGTTGCCATGGTTACTCTTGGTGGTCACCATCTAGCTGAAAAGCAGTTAGATCGTCGGGTATCACTCCTAAATCTAGCCATACAAAACTAGCTCGGTCAGACCCCAGAAAGAGCAAGTACCACAAGCGAGGCTCCACTTATGAACTAAAATCAACATATAAAGAATAGCAGAACTAATTAAAAGAACATATTGATAACAACATAAATGACAAGAGTTAAAGTGAACATACTTGCTTACATCAGAAAGAACAAGAGGTGGAATATAATTCCTATGTTAATCATGAGATAATCATTCAGACATGGCCAATCAAGTCCTACGGCTTGCTATCATTAGCTAACTAGGGTTATCACAGGTCTGATTACTAACAAGATACAATTGAGATGTTTTCGCAGTCACACGCACTGCAGACTATCTAGGTTATCTAGGTGGGGTTACAAGAGTTATCAAGTGACAAGAGTTATTAAGAATTATCATGTGACTTAGAGTACAACACATGACAGTATGCTGGAAATGTGCCCTACTCGACGGCATGCTACAAGTCCACAGGTGTGACCGGGATAACGGGATCATTTGTAACTAAAAAATTCTCTCTATATGAACTACTTGATCAATCTAGTCATTTAATCTAGTCAGATTCATTATGACTTCCTGACCGTGGTAACCAGAAATCCATTCCTAGACATGATACAAGACGAGACAAGTAGGTTGTACAGTCACAATCAGAAAAATCAACCATGGTGTCAAGACAAGAGTTATACTTAGCAAGTCAGGATTTGCTGTCGCAACAGCGATCAATATTACACATATCATGTCACGTTTACTTTTCATGTCAGGAGTACTTGTCAAGAGTGCGCCTCGATGGGCCACTATTAAGATTATCAAGATGAGATCATGATGTCATATTCAAGTCAAGTTCAATATTAACAAGTTATCAAGTCGGATCATCGTAAGTTAGGCCAAGTGCAGAACACAAGCAAGGATCAAACATATGTATTAAGAACTACAGGGAACTAGCATGAAATACGCGCAGCAAAGTGCGTAGGCAACGTGCAGAAAAGTGCACAGGAAGACATGCAGGAAGGTGCTGGCTGTGTAGGAAGGTGCCTGCTATGCAGAAAAAGGCATGCAGGAAGGTGCAGGTTGTGCAGAAAAGTGCAGGCTGTGTAGGAAAGCGCAGAATTATAGTTTACAAGAAAAGTACAGGCTGTGCAGTCTGTGCAGTCTGTGCAAAAAAGCGCAGGCTGTGCAGTCTGTATAGGACAGCGCAGGCTGTACAGTCTGTGCAGGAAAGCGTAGGCTGTGCATGCTGTGTAGGAAAGTACAATTTGTCCAGGAAAGTGTAGGCTGTGCAGGATGTGCAAGAAATTACAGGCTGTACAGTCTATACAAGAAGGTGCGCAGGCTGTATAGGAAGGTGCAGGCTGCACGCAAGTGCGCAGGTGCAGGCTGTTCATCTTTCCCAAATTAGCACCGAAGTGCATAGGAAACCCATCAAGGAATGCCATAACTTCCTCAAAATAAGTCGAAATCAAGCGGTTCAAAAGCCAATATTAAATAAAATGAAATTCTCCACAACATACAACTATTAGATTTTAAAAATAACAAACTTTAAGTGATCAAAACAAAAAAAAATAAAAAAAGTCTTAAAATTTAGATCAACAAAAATGTAACCATCAAAACCAAAAACTTTATGTGCTAAAGATGCATAGAATCATACGAGAAAGAGAATAGAACAAACAAAAATGGAGATCCATCATGTTCTCCATGGAGCAAGTTGTACTTGCCTTGGGTTGGTGGGAGGAGTAAATGAAGAAGAAGAATAAGGTGGAGAAGTAAATGATAATAATGGAAGAGAGAGAGAGAGAGAGAGAGAGAGAGAAGTTGGTTTATATACCAACCCTCTCATCTTAAATCAACCCAACCAAACCAAGCCAAGCCAAAACGAACCAAGGTGAACCAAACCAAAACTAAACTAAGTCAAGATTAGACTAAGACAAGGCTAAGCAACAAGTCAAAGCATGGGTCACCTAACAAATGTCAGAAATCCGTACACGTATACTGAAAATATGTATAACAGAAAACGGAATTGACAACTCTATCCACCTTAAAAAAATTTTGTCATCGAAATTTAATCACAAGGCTAGGAGTATCGGGGTAAGCTACACTACTGGTGGCAATCTATGGCTAACAGTTAATCAATCAATCATTCATGCAAGTAAGAAATTAAAAGCGTAAGCATAAGGAAGACATTATACCTTATGAGTCAAACGAGTATGGATATCGTGATCGAAGATCATCCTCACGTTCCCAGGTTGACTCATCCAAAGAGTGATGACCCCAAGCAACACGAACTAAACTAATAGTCTTGTTCTTGAGTACCATCTCTCTTCGGTCCAATATGAATGCAAACCTTTTTTCATACGAAAGGTTGGTACCAATAACCAATTCCGAATGATCAAAGATATGGCTCGAATTCGGAATATACCATCGTAATTGAGATACGTAGAATACGTCATGTATCTCACGTAACGACGGCGGAAGAGCAAGACGATAAGACATATCATCTACTCGCTCGAGAATATCAAACAGCCCTATATACTTAGCATTAAGCTTTTCCCGCACGTCGAATCGAATGATGCCACATGTAGGCGAGATCCTAAGGAATACGTGGTCGCCGATAGAAAACTCAAAAGGATGCCGTTGAGAATCGGTCCAATGGTGCTGACAATCTTGAGCAACCTGAAGTTGATCTCTAACTTGTCTGACCATCTCGATAGTCTGAGTAACATTTTTGGACCAAGCATCTACCTCTCTTCTACATCAACCTACGCTAAAGATGATCTGCACTTTCTGCCATATATTGCCTCAAATAGTGCCATCTGGATACTGACCTAAAAATTGTTATTATAGGAGAACTCCACTAGATGCAGGTGATTTTCCTATGAATCACCAAAGTCAAGGGTACAGGAAAGTAACATATCCTCAAGAGTTTGAATCGTGCGCTCTGACTGACCATCTGTCTGCAGATGATAAGCTGAACTAAACTTGAGACGAGTCCCCAAACTCTCTTGAAGACTATCAAAAGTGCGATATAAACCTTGAATCTTTGTATGATATGATACTGACTGGCACTCCATGTAATCTGACTATCTGTCTGAGGTACATCTCTGTTAGCTGATCCGTCGACTGACCAATTCTAAAAGGATTAAAATGAGCTATTTTGTGAGCCGGTTAACTATAACCCATATAACATCTCTTCCAGCTGGAGATTTAGGTAATCTAGTTACAAAATCTATGGTAATGTGTTTCCATTTCCATTCTGGGATGTGTTTTAGAAATTACATGATGTTTTGGAAATTACATGATGTTTGCCAAGAAAGTCGTAAAATATTTGTTGCATCGAGTGCAACAAGCCGTGAAAAAATTATTATTGCAAGCACAACAAGTCGCAAGATGTGAACTGAGATGTTTGTTGCTGCAAGTGCAACAAGTTGAGAAATATACATTGAAATGTTTGTTGTTTCAACGCAACAGTCAATATGAGAAATATTGGTCGCATTGATATAATGAAAATCATAAAATATTGCTATATCAAATGCAACGAGTTGTAAATGATGCGTTGTAATAAAAATAAAAGTTGATATTGAATGTGTTGAATGGATTCAAGTATTAGATTCGGATGTCGAAAAAGAGTTACGTTTACTCGAAGAGTTGCGTTGACCGAATTTAAGTATCGATGCTGTGAGACTCGTCTCAAATTATCGGTATTTGTATACGGATACGTATTTTTATACAATATTTCGTATTTTTTTGGTTTTCGGAACGCTTTAAATTTTTTCCAACTAATAGATTTTCTCCTTGACCAGAATACCGCCAGTATTTTGATGTACACCGACGGCATACCGCCCGGGAGATATTTTTTACTTTTAGATATTTTCGATTTCAGATATTTTTATGAATAATGTTTCCGATATTTTTGCGAATAGTATTTTGGATATTTTGATGAATAGTATTTAGATATTTTCGTGAATAGTGTAGATGCACCATATTATCTAATAGATATTTGGTTTTGTTTGGATGGCCATGATTGGCTTAGATTTTGACATGGATCACGATCCAACGGTCATGATTAATTCTTCCTTCTATATATACCCTTTCACTTTCTCTCTCCTTTTTCTTTTCATTCTCTTCACTCTCTTTTTATTTCTTCTTCTCTTCTCTTCCCCTTGAAGCTTGCCAAGAGCTTAACCTTGAGGCCTTGGGTGTGGTGTCTAACCCCCTAGGAGGAGGAGTAGAAGATTAGGCTTGGTTGCTAGATAACCTAGACAAGTACATCTTGCCAAATTCTTGAACAATATTATTTTGTGGTCATTTTTGTTTTCCTTTGTACTAATTGCTTAGAATTGTTCTTAACTCATTTTTTTTAAATATTTTCCTTATAATTCTCGTCTATATGCATGTTTCTAAAATTGGTTTTAACTAGTTTATGATTTTTTGTTAAAATCCAATATTGACTTAGTAGAAAACTCAGTATCAAGAGTGCTACTGGTGTTACTATCATGGATCTTGGTCATATATATTATATGAGGCCCTCTTCTAGTTTGTATACCATGGATTTTGAGTTTGGTGGAAATCGGAACCCGTTTTGGTATCCCGAGAACCTATTTTTGGAGTATTTTGAGATATTGGTCTATCAAATATTTTAATTTGTAAAAAGTAATACTTCCATATTGTAGAAAATTTAATTCTATGCGATTTTAACTTTTAAAAATTCGAATTTTGATTTTAAATAAAGTTTTTATGGCCGAAACAAGTTTTGGCAAAATTCTGAAATTTGTTGCTGCCTAGATAATCAGAATTCCGACGGAATTCTGATTTATACCGACAGTATACAGATTTTCTGTCCAAAAACTTTATGTCTTTGACCGAAATATCGTCGGTATACCGCAGTATACCACTGGTATGCCATTTTTGGCTGTTATAAGCTGTTTTTTTTTTTTCATTTTTGTCCGTTTTTATCCGTTTTTTGATATTTTCTTCAATTGTAATGAATTTCTAACATGATTAGATGACCATGTATAGTTAGAGAATGATTGTACACCCTTTATACACTTGACACTAGCACATGTTCAATTATTATTCTATATCAAGTACTTACTTTTATTTATTCTTTCTCACATGCCATGATATGTATTTTCTATCGAATCTTTCTTACATGCTATGATAATTATAGTCATGCCTTCTTCGTTTACTAGATGGTGACCCATTTTGGTGCAATCATGTTACATGTCTTCTATGCTTACTATATAGTGATCCGTTGTGGTACACTCTTGTACATATCTTTCTTTGCTTATATCATAGTGGCATGTCATAGTGTACTTCCCTATTTCTCTATAGTGGCTCGTCGTAGCGCGCTCCTAACTTCTAGTTTATTATATTTTTTTGTTGTGGCCTGTTATGACGCACATTCTTGTTTTTTGTCCAGTCTCGCATGTCTCATGTTTAGGATAAATTCTGCAGAATGTCACACCCAGAATCCAATAAGAAAATGTTACGGACTAAACAACTAGCTTGATTGCCTAGATCATTGGGAGGGAAGACTTTCTCGGTTACCTGTACCCCTTGTTTTACATTCCTATATATATACATAGGATTTGGAGCTATCTATCATGATGAGCAATCTTTCAGCATACCATCGAGTGGGCATCTCCTTAGGATACGTGTATCTTATTGCGGTGTGTCTGCTATACTTATTTTTTTTTGGCTTGAATCAATCGGGTAGTCTGTAGGACAGGTAATTGGATTTAGATTTCTCAAAAGTGCATATGTTAGTAATTAACATTGTGATAATCCTAGTTAGCTAATGTATAAAGTCATACTCATTGCTTGGCCGTAATTGTTGTATGGAGTCCAATCTGGTCTAGTTTTGTCTAGGCAGTGTCCGAATTTGTTTATTCCAGTACATCATTGTTTATTGTTTACTTTTGCCGGTAAATGATTAGATACTAAGTTCTTTCAGGAGAAGGGTTGCAACCTCGGTCCTTGTTTGGTTTACGAGTTGTAACTTGGATTTCGGAATAGTTCCTAAGTCATCTTGTCATTTATCGTTCTATATAGTTCTTACATGCTCACATATCTTAGTTACCTTACATGCTCACATGTCCCAATTATCTAACATGCTCATATGTTCCAGTTATCTAACATGCTCACATGTCCCAGTTATCTAACATGATCACATGTTCCAGTTATCTTACATGCTCACATGTACCATTCGTCATATTGTTCAGTTTATGTCACGTGTTCACATGCTTCTGTTTAATTTACATGTCCACAGTTTAAATTATGTCATATATTAATTACTTTATGCTGCATATTGTTTTGCTTATTGTCTTTTCTTTTTTCGGGATAAGTGTATTGGTAGTGCACGAGTCTCGATCCGCATTTACTTATTTCTTTCTATATCCGTTGTTATGTTAGATTGTTGGTTTTAGTTCATAGTTTGGCTTCCTTTGTAGCACTTGCTATTGGAGGTCTGACCCCATTGGTTTTGTTTGGCCAGATCTGATAGAGGAGCCCGAAGGATCTTTTGTACCATCTACTCGACTTTGACTATCCGGAGCACCAGAGTACCTTAGTGGATTTTCTATATCATTCTTCCACTAGATATGTAAATTATTTTTTTGTGGCATTTAGCCTCCGAGCACGTGTTTAGCTCGTATTTTGGACCTTAAAATTTAGCCTATAGGCCTAAAAATGATTTGCGTTATTCTAGAATATAGCTTGAGCTTATCATGTATGACTATTACTCTTGCTAGTTCTTCACTTTGTATTACTAGCTTCATGATCATCAATGTATATATAGTTTGGGACGCTTTACTATTTTATGTGTAATGATCATACTTTTTGTACTTTGCATATTTGCCTGTGATTGAGATACCTAGGATTCTTGACCTATGATTGCCTATTGGATTGTAGTAGTAACCCCCATGTCTATGCAGCTTGTACATTATTTCGGGGTACTGGAGTACTCTGGTATACGTAGCTGGCCTGGTCCGTCCCTACATGCCAGTATTCTGGTTCTAGGGCATGACATAGGTTTTAGTGGTGGTCCGTGCAGATCTAATTTATCAGATATATGGAGGTTACTGATATTTAGATATCTCAGTCATAATTCTCCTTTATTGATATCCTTCGTATTATTCTATATCTCTGATCCTTTGACCTGATGTCTCCTTTGATCGTTGATATTTCCTATTCCCTCGATTTGATCCTTATGTCCTTTAACTTTCAGGGGCACTGTTCTTAATCCTTTCGATCAGCTTGTTCGGGTTCTGCCGATGGCAGGTCAGCATCCTTCTGTTAGGCCAGTTATACAAGATCAGTCTCAGCATTCAGGGACAGAGTTCAGAGTTGACCCGAGGGCAGAGGTGTCAGTTCAGCATAAACATCTAGCAGTATCAGTCCTGCCAGAGCAGCCAGAGAATATTGTTCATGAGCTGGTGGGTGTTCTCAAGGGCTTCATGGTATCGCAGAAGCACCAAAGCGACGTTCTCACCTAGTCAGTGTAGACGGCCTTTGTATTACATGCTTAGAATTATCCTAAACTTATTTTGTTAAAAATGTTTTCCTTATGATTCTCGTCTAAATGCATGTTTCTAAAATTGGTTTTAACTAGGTTATGATTTTCTTTTAAAATCCAATATAGACTTAGTAGAAAACTCAGTATCAAGAGTGATACTGGTGTTACCATCATGGATGTTGGCCATATATATTATATGAGGCCCTCACCTAGTTTGTATAGCATGGATTTTGAGTTTGATGGAAATCGAAATCCGTTTCGGTATCCCGAGAACCTATTTTTGGAGCATTTTGAGATATTGATCTATCAAATGTTTTAATTTGTAAAACCAAATACTTCCATATTTTATAGAATTTAATTCTATGCGATTTTTACTTTTGAAAATTTAAATTTTGATTTAAAATAAAGTTTTTATGGCCAAAATAAGTTTTGGCAAAATTTTGAAATTTGTTGCTGCCTAGATCAAAATTTCGACAGAATTCCGACGTATACCGACGGTATACCGATTTTCCATCCAGAAACTTTCTGTCTTTGACTGGAATATCGTCGTATACTGCAGTATACTGTCGATATACCATTTTTGGCTGTTTTAGGCCGTTTTTGTCTATTTTTGTCTGTTTTTGCCCGTTTTTGATATTTTTTTCAATTGTAATGAATTCCTAACATGATTAGATGACCATGTATAGTTAGAGAATGATTGTACACCCTATATACACTTGACACTAGCACATGTTCAATGATTATTCTATGTCAAGTACTTACTTTTATTTATTCTTTCTCACATGTTATGATATGCCTTTCCTATCGAATCTTTCTTACATGCTATGATAATTATTGTCATGCCTTCTTCGCTTACTAGATGGTGACCCGTCGTGGTGCACTCATATTACATGTCTTCTTTGCTTACTAGATAGTGACCCGTCGTGGTATACTGTTGTACATATCTTTCTCTGCTTATATGATAGTAGCCTGTCATGGCACACTTCCCTATTTTTCTATATTGGCTCGTCGTAGCGCACTCCTAACTTCCAGTTTATTATATTTTCTTGTTGTGGCTTGTTATGGCGCACATTCTTGCTTTTTGCCCAGTCTCGCATGTCTCATGTCTAGGATGGATTCTACGGAATGCCACACCCAGAATTCAATAAGAAAATGTTAAGGACTAAACAACTAGCTTGATTGCCTAGATCATTGGAAATGGAGACTTTCCAGGTTACTTGTACCCCTTATTTCACAGTTCTATATATAAACATGGGATTTGGAGCTATCAGTCATGATGAGCACTCTTCGAGCACACCGTCAAGTGGGACACCTCCTTAGGACACGCGTATCTTACTACGGTGTGTCTGCTATACTTATTTTTTTTGGCTAGAATCAATCGGGTAGTCTGCATGGCAGGTAACTGGACTTAGATTTCTCAAAAGTGCATATGTTAGTAATTAGGATTGTGATAACCCTAGTTAGCTAATGTATAAAGCCATACTCATTACTTGGCCGTGATTGTTGTATGGAGTCCAGTCTAGTCTAGTTTTGTCTAGGCAGTGTCCGAATTTGTTTATTCCAGTTCATCATTGTTTATGCTTTACTTTTATCGATAAATGATTAGATACTAAGTTCTGTTCAGGAGAAGGGTTTCAACCCTGATCCTTGTTTGGTTCACGGATTGTAACTTGGGTTTTGGAATAGTTCCTAAGTAATCTTATTATTTGTCGTTCTATATAGTTCTTACATGATCACATGTCTCAGTTACCTTACATGCTCACATGTCTCAGTTATCTAACATGCTCACATGTCCCAGTTGTCAAACATGCTCACATATTCCAGTTATCTTACATGCTCACATGTACCATTCCTCTTACAATGTTCAGTTTATGTCACATGTGTTGACACAAAATCACAGTCAACCATATATTGATACAATTGACAACATGATACTTGTAATATTTCAATACGACACATGAAGACTGAATTTGGTACAAGCCAGACGACAGCTCGCACCTACAATGCTTCACAGTTTGAGTCTGTATTTTTCACTTTATTTGAGTCTAGACTTATGTAAACTGAGCTGTGTTGAGCATTTTGAGACTTAGACTATACCTATACCTCAAACCAAAAGCCCCACCAACCATCCAAACAGCCCATTGGCCCATTGGACCCATTCTCTACACAGAGTTCGGGCCGAATTCTGCCTCCTAAATTCCAAGACCCTAATTTTTAGGGTTGGCTGGATGCAAGTTGTCCAACGGCCAAATTTTTGAATGTTCCAACCAGAATTCTGGCCGAATTCTGCCTGTATGGTATCCTATAAATAGGCCATAAATTCTATCATTTTTATTCATCCAATCTTCTCTTCTCTTCTCTCTAAAGCCTTATACAAGCCATATCCTTCTCATCTACTAGCCACAAGCTCCCTAAGCCTCAAAGTGCTCAGTACTTTTTAGTTAGGAGTTTGTGCAAGAGTTCAAGAAGTCGCTTGGAAAACTTCAAGCATCGCCACTGCGATCTCTATAAGAAGTTGACGTGCGCTTCTGAAGAAAAGACACTGGGTGTAACTAGTATTTCACAAATAGTGGATTTAATCCTGAGCTAGAGTTCTCAGGCCTGGACTAGTCCTCCACGAGGAAAACCAGGTTAAAATCGGCTGTGCTTGCGTATGCTTTCTTGCTCTTTACTATTTTCGTATTTACTCTGATTATTTTCTGCTGGTGAAAGAGTTTAATTTTTTAATTGGACATTATTGTCATAAAATCTATTCACCCCCCCTTTAGAGTTGCCTATTGGTTCTTCAATTGGTATCAGAGCTCTGTTCTCTCAACAAGGACTAACATCCTAGAGCTGATCCATGGCAACCACACAATCCATGATTTCCAATCACGGTGAAGGACAGTCCACTCATAGGCCTCCCCTATTTGATGGAACAAACTACACCTATTGGAAAACAAGGATGAGTTTTTATTTCAAGTCGCTAGACTTCGACCTGTGGACGATTGTCACCGATGGTTACAAAAAGCCCGTCAGGATAGTTGTTAACGGTGATCTCGTTGAGAAACCCCATGACAAATATTCTGATGAGGAGAAAAAATAGGCGAGTCTAGACGCGAGAGCTATTAATGCTTTATTTTGTGCTATAGATAGAAATGAGTTCAACGGGGTCTCAACATGCACCACCGCTCATGAAGTATGGAGACTTCTAGAGGTGACGCATGAAGAAACCACCAAAGTCAAGAAGTCAAAAATAAGTCGTCTCACTCAAGAATATGAGGCTTTCAAGATGAAGCCAAATGAGACGATCACGCAAATGATTACAAGATTCCTCGACATCATCAACCCCTTATCTTCTCTCGGCAAACAATATACAAATCAAGAGAAGATCCGCAAGATACTTAGGGGGCTACCAAAGATTTGGAACCCTAAGGTGACAGCCATCATAGAAGGAAATGATCTCACGACTATGTCCATAGAGACTTTGATAGGAAAGCTGATGACTCATGAGCTTGACCTCAAAGACTTCGAAGAGCCTGCTCCTAAGGCAAAGGAGATTGCCCTTATAGCTCACCGACGAAGGGCTGATCCTGAAGAGATGGATGACGATAACTCGGAAGGTGAAGATCAAGCTCTCCTTGTCCGCAACTTCAAGAAATTCCTTCGCTTCAATCGAAGAAAGAAGGAACCACAAGAAGATGACGAAGAAGAGCCAACATGCTACGATTGCAAGAAGACTGGATACGTCCGAAAAGACTGTCCATTCACAAAGAAGAGCAACCGATATGAGAAACCATACAAGAAAGCTTCCTCAAAGAAATATGCCAACACAAGCATTTGGCATGAAAGCGAAGCTAGTGACTCCGAGGAAGAAAAGGACTCTCCTCAAAACACTGCCAATGTTTGCCTAATGGCTACATCCGACAAGGTAACTAGCGAAACTCTCGATGATTTCACTTTTGACGAACTTGGTGATGCATTCAATGATTTACTCAATGACCACAAGAAAGTCATTAGTAAATATAAACACGCCAAGGAGAAGATCAAAAGTTATGAAGTCGAGATTCAAAGACTCTCTTCATTGCTTGATAATATTAGAGACACTTCACCCACGGAAGTCACAAATTAGGTGTCTAAGCTTAAATTAAGCCTACATGATGCCGAAGCATGTATTGAAAAGCAAACACGAGAGATCACAGCACTCAACACTGAGATTACTGAAGAAAAGAATAGACACAAGATCTCTATCACTAAGATTTATGGATTGAATACTAAGATTGATGAACTGCAGGCTGACTCTAAGAAGTTAGAGACTAGATGGAAAAACAGGTTGCTCAACCTCAAACCCAATCACATAAGACACACACAAAGCATGACACTATTCATACTAGTCAACCACGTCATCCACATGCAGCATGTAATCATGCTTATATGTACACTCACTTTCATAAAGCACACAAACCACATGCACGTAGAAATAATTCTCATATGACACATAATCACCATGCTACACATAGATACAATCATCACTATGTTGCACATAAACAAAATCACCATCATACTGCTAATAGATATAAACATCTTCCTGCAGCCTCATATAGTCATCATCATGCTCCACACCACTCTTACCATGCTACATATAGACATCATCACCATGCTACTCCACACCACTCCACATATAGATATCATCACCATGCTACTCCATACCACTCTACATATAAACATCATCAACATGCTCCTAGCATAAATAGGAATGCTATTTGTACTTATTGTGGACTACATGGACACATTTCACCATAATGTAGAGTTAGAAGATTAGTAGATAGAAACATATATGCATGGTTGCCGAAGACTAACTTTTCAGGACCCTCAAGAACTTGGGTACCAAAGGTCACATCTACTCTTGATGTAGGTGGACCTTCCCTCCTCAACTAAGAGTAAGTAGATTCTCGATAGTGGATGCTCGCGACATATGATGGGAGACGCAAATCTTTTCGCATCACTATCGATGAAGAGTGAAGGGTATGTATCCTTCGGCAACAACCTTAAAGTGTATATCATTGGTAATGGTACTATAGGTCATCCTCCTTCTCTTGTAATAAAGGATGCCTGCCTAGTGACCGAGTTAAAGCATAACCAGCTCAGTATAAGTCATCTTACTAATCATGGGTATGATATTAACTTTGGACAAAATAAATGCTTTATTTATGATAGGTCAACAGGAGACATTGTTTTTGAAGGGATAAGAGAGGATAATATTTATATTTTCTATCTATCTAGAGATACTAACAGTGCAGGAAGATGTCTCTATGCTCACAAGGATAAAAGTTTACTATGGCACCAGCGTCTTAGTTATGACAATATGGATACTATATCCAGACTATCGACCAAGAAGCTAGTCCGAGGCTTGCCCGACATCACATTCAAAAAGGATACGGTATGTACCGAATGTGAATTGAATAAGGCAACCAAGTCCTCATTTTATTCCATAAACTCTGTAAGTACTACTAAAGCATTACAATTACTTCATATGGATTTATTTGGCCCTAGTAGAGTAGCCAGTCTTGGTGGAAAACTCTACGCTTTTGTTATAATTGATGACTTTTCTAGATTTACTTGGGTTTTCTTTATTACAAATAAAAGTGATGCTATTTTTGTTTTCAAAATATTTGCTAAAAAGATTCAAAACGAAAAAGGCTACATGATTACTCAAATCCGAAGTGATCATGGAGGCGAATTCGAAAATAGTGATTTTGAAAAGTTTTGTGATTTAAATGGTTTTAATCATGAGTTTTTTTGTCCAAGAACTCCTCAACAAAATGGTGTTATGGAGCGGAAGAATAGGACTCTTGGCGATATGGCTAGAGTCATGTTAAATAAATTCTCTCTTTCGAAATATTTTTGGGCTGAAGCTGTCAGTACAGCGTGCCATATTTTAAATAGGGTGCTTATTCGTCCTATTACGAAGAAAACACCCAATGAGCTTTGGTTTGGAAGAACTCCAAACATTTCATATTTTTGAGTTTTTGGTTGTCGATGTTTTATCCTTAACACCAAAGACAACTTAGGCAAATTTGATGCCAAAGCTGACGATGGTATATTCCTTGGCTATGCGGCCAAGAACAAGGGATATAGAGTGTTCAACAAATGCTCATTAATTAGGGAAGAGTCTACAAATATGACTTTCGATGAAGATAACAGTGCAGCAGATACTCTTGATGATGATGTTGAGCCATCAACTTCTACTCCAATGAACACAGCCACTAAAACTAATTCTCTAGAGGGCTTGCCAAAGAAATTTTCTTTCAAGCCGTCACATCCAAAAAATTTGGTTATAGATGATGTTTCACGTAGAGTAAGTACTAGATCATCAATAAGAGACTCCATTGCTAGTACTGTCTTCATTTCACAAATTGAGCCGAAAAACATTGTAGAAGCTTTTAATGATAAATTTTGGATTTCTGTCATGCAAGAAGAACTCAACCAATTCGAGAGGAGCCAAGTTTGGGAACTTGTTCCTAGGCCGGTAAATCACTCGATTATTGGTACTAAATGGGTTTTTTGAAACAAAGTAAATGAAGATGGTTCAGTTACACGCAACAAAGCTCGTCTAGTAGCTCAAGGATACAACCAAGAGGAAGGTATCGACTACGATGAGACGTATGCTCCTGTTGCGAGATTAGAATCCATTCGGATGCTTTGCGCATTTGCCAACTTTCAAAATTTTAAATTGTTTCAAATGGATGTTAAAAGTGCTTTCTTGAATGGATTTATTAAGGAGGAAGTTTTTGTAAAACAACCCCCTGGTTTTGAAAATTACAAATTTCTCGACCATGTTTTCAAGCTCAAGAAAGCACTATATGGCCTCAAACAAGCCCCTAGAGCTTGGTATGAACGGCTAAGCAATTTCTTGCTTGAAAAAGATTTTTCTAAAGGAAAAGTTGACACTACACTTTTTATAAAATCTTTCAAAGACACTATTCTTTTAGTACAAATTTACGTGGATGATATTATATTTGGTTCTACTGATGAAACCCTCTGTCAAAATTTTGCCAAGTGTATGCAGACCGAGTTTGAGATGAGCATGATGGGGGAGCTCAACTACTTTCTTGGACTGTAAGTCAAACAAACGTCAAATGGAACTTTCATCTGTCAGTCAAAGTATACAAAGGACATGCTGAAAAAATTTGACCTTGACAACGTCAAACCAATCAGCACTCCAATGGCTACTTGTCACCCTCACTTTTCCCAGTTAGGGGTAAAATGGTAATTTTCCATTTTATAATTTTTTGGGAATTTTATTTCATGAATATTATTATTTAATTATTATAGGAGTCGGGTTCGAATTTCATCGCATTCCGAGTTAATTCGGGACCCCGGTGAATTTTGACTTGAGCTGTAATTAGCATGTTAGCTAACCATGGCCCACCATACTAAACTTTAGGGTTTAAGAGTTGGACTAGTCCCCCATGAGTAATCTAGTTTAATTATGATTTTTATTTATTTTTAGCAACTTCCTAAACCTAATTTGGAATTTATTTGCATTAGACTTAGGGAGGGGCAAACTTGTAATTACAAGTGCCCCTCACCCACACCCATGCCATGCTTGGCCGGCCACCTATTAACCCCCCCTTTTTTGGTGATAGTTCACCTATTAACCCCCCCTTTACATATAGATATGTATATATATATATATATATATATATATATATATATATATATATATATATATATATATATATATATATATATATATATATATATATATGGTTAGAATCGTAGAGAAGAGTAGAAGAAGATTTTGGAATGAGAAGTTAGAAAAGAATTAGAGGTTAGGAGGAAAATTGGACGAAGTTAGAAGAATAGGAAAAGGGCTAGAATAGAAATAGGGGAAAACCGAGTTAGAGGGCGAAACGGAGATCGGAGTATCGGATTGAGTTGAAACTTGGCGTGGGGCAAGAATACGTGATTTAGATTTTGCGGGTAGGCTTCCGGGTAGAAATCGGGGTTGTAGGGCGCCGGTATTGTGCCGTACCATTCCGTATCTTGAAATATTCAAGATACCGGCAATGGGCCGTAACATGGACTAGATGTCCATTTTACTTAGGTATCTTGGTAGGTAATATATGTATAGGCTAGTACCTTACTACCCTAGGGAGCTCGGGTCAAAATACCAAGCGTAGGTAGGCTAACTTGATAGTTGCCGAAGCTAGAATTTTACCCTTTTTAAGGATAAAATAGGATATTGGTCTACGGCCAAGATATGAGTTTCGAAGTCCAAGATGGAATTGGATATGGGTTGTAGAGGTTGGTAATAGTTAGAAATAGTCGCCTAGACCTAGTCTTGACCCCGGTTGACTACGGTTGACTTTTTAGACCGAAAGTCAACTATGAGTCAACGCTTTACCCAAATTAGTCCCAATTTCCATTAGACTTGTGTAGTTGACCAAAAGTCAAATATTAGTCACCATTGACCAGGGTTGACCTAGAGTTGACTAGAGTTGACCAGGGTTGACCAGTTGACCAAAAGTCAACTGTAGGCCAACTCTTGACCCCGTTTGACTTTCTTCGACTTGTTTTGACCCGTGATGACTGGTATGACCTAGGATTGACTTGGGTTGGCTTAGATTGACTTGATATGACTTGATTTGACCTAGATTGACTTGACAGGACTTAGTGTGACTTAGTGAGACCTAGTTTGACCTAGATTGCATATCATTCATTGTAAATAATTCATAAACTTGTTTAAACCTAAATTAACTTACAGTATCTCATATTTAGGTCTTCTGATACCACTCTGAGCATTGATATACCATACAGCTCAGAACAGCAGGCGAGTACATTCACTGATAGTTTTCATTGTCTTGATATCTGCTATATCCGATTCAGTTGTAGTGTCTTACTTGATTCTTAACATGATGGTTCACAGACTAGTATATGTCAGATCCTATCATGAGATGTTGTTCCCGGGTTACTTGGTATATTGGTACATGACTCGACTTGTTACTTGTACTTGTATAGACATGGACTTGGGAGTGGGCTGATCACCTGCTTTTGAATCCCGTGTCATGACGTGTTATGTCCGGATCCTTTATACTATTTGGGGATGGGGAGTTATTAGTGGTTGTATGATCAAATTCCCATATTGTTCTACTGTATACATTATTCATAGCTATACCCTCGCCTCACGATGGGTAAAGCCTTATCCTACATCGTTCATAGCTTTCCATGGTGACCGGCCTTACCGTTCTATTGTATACATTGTTCATAGCCGGTCGGATGGAAAGCCTGATCATGTTTCCCAAGCCGATCAAATAACGCTCTAATAATTCAAATCATATTTTATATTTACTTTATCTTATCATATATCCTGCTCTGTTCTACATTCAGTATTTTTTCACCATGCCATGATATATAGTTACTCACATGCTCTACTTGCCTTTACATTGTACCTTGATTGGAGACTAAGTTCTGCTCGGGAGAAGAGTTACAACCTCGGTCCTTGTTTGGTTTAAGGGTTGTAACTCGACTTCCGAACGGTTCCCAAGTTTTCATATATCTTTGTCTTGTAGTTCATTATACTGTCTCTTATAGAATTTGTCAATTCACATGGAACTGCTGTTAGTGTTTGTACTTGCTCATTTTCCTGACAGGATATCGTTATGATATTTTATATATGACTCTGAGACTGACTGCCCGACCTACTATGGGGTTGAGTCTGATGGACTAGATTTAGACCGTGGCTTATTGGTAGAGCCACTGGACTTTGCTCACCCTGAGTAACCTAGTTTAGTTAGGTTTGCCTGGCCTGCGAGCCAGCTAGTACATTTTATTTCGTAGTATCTTTATACTTATATTATCTGAGACTCTGGATATTTGTGTATAGCTCTGACTTGTGGATCTTGGACTCATTTTCCTGTTTATTCTATCATATTTCCTTTTTCGTACTATCTACCTTAGATCGATATATGTGATTGAGACTGTAATGCTATGTCACCTCCATATGGAGTGTATATACTGTACAGGTATATTTATCTGTTTTAGTCGTAGTATTTACAGACCCTATATACAGCGTTCTACCGTCGATACTGCGGCGTAGGCTGGACGTAACCACGTACTCGTGCCCCTCTTCAGGGTGCGGGTCGTGACACTACTACAACTAAACTAGAACCAGATGAAAGCGGCAAACCAGTGGATCAACGTAAGTATCGAGGTATGATAGACAGTCTACTTTATTTAACTGCTAGTCGCCCTGATATTATGTTTAGCGTTTGCCTGTGTGCTAGATATCAAGCTAATCCTAAGGAATCACACATGACTGCTGTTAAGCGTATCTTTTGATACCTTAATGGTACGGTTACAGTGGGCCTATGGTATCCCAAGTCAACATCATTTGACCTCATTGGTTACTCTGATACTGATTTCGCCGGATGTAAAGTCGACCGTAAAAGCACGAGCAGCACGTGTCATTTATTAGGAAAGACTCTAGTCTCTTGGTTTAGTAAGAAGCAGAATTCTGTCGCACTATCCACAACAAAAGCTGAATATTTTATAGCTGGTCGTTGTTGTGCACAAATTTTGTGGATGAAGCAAACCCTTGAAGACTATAACTTATCTTTTATGCACATTCCTATTTTTTTCGTGACAACACTAGTGCTATAAATCTCACTAAGAACCCCATATGTCACTCACGCACGAAGCACATTGAAATACGTCACCACTTTTTGTGTGATCATCAGCAAAATGGCACTATTAACTTAGAATTTATTGACACCGATCATCAGCTAGCAGATTTCTTTACCAAACCACTATCCGAAGAGCATTTTAACTTTTTTTGTCGTGAACTAGGAATTTTGGATGAAGTTGTTATTCATTAAAGTAACCTGCGTAAATATCGATTATGTCTTGATTCTTTATGATGAACTTGCTATGGGTACAAGCCGAAAGGGTCCTTCTGACAATAAGGCGTAAAAGCCTAAGCGACACGGTGCACTAGTCCTCAGGACTACCGCTAGCTGGGATTCGACCCCTGCAGCTAACCCATGGCTGCTTCAAAATATTGAATTGGGGCATATTTCCTTCTTTATTACATGGTCTACTTTTATTTATCACATGCAAATTCAAAATTTCAAACTTCACTTTGATTCAGCATTAAATTTTTGCTATTCGCTACTTGGTTTTCTCTTTTTATATCTTGCATCTACTTATTATCTTGTTTTTTAGTCTCACTTACTTGCTCAAAATTTCTTTTCTAGCCTGAATTCTGTTCTGGTACCATAAACCAGGATTCGGGCCGAACTCTGCCTTACCCAGAGTTCGGGCCGAATTCGGTATGGCTGTTCCAGAACCGAAAGCAGCCTCAGCCGCTGATCAGATTGAGATCCAATGGTCCACATTTGCTCCAACCATTCGAACCCCTACACTAAAAATTGGGTTCCCCTCTTCTCTCTCCTTCATTGCCACCTTCCAAACTTCTCCAAACTAATTTTCTCCAAACCCTAACCCTAGTTCTTCCTTCCTAGAGCATCATTCTTCTCAAAACTCAAGGAGAAGGCTTCTCTCACCATTCTCCTTCATCTATCATCATCAAATTGAGTTATATTTCCACACTTCTCTCCATCTACAATTCCTCAATTTTCTTTATTATTATGGCTCCCAAGTTGTTCAATAGGGGGAAGAGACTTCGAACCGAGGGTGCGTCCTCTTCGAATGCTCCTCCTCATGTTAAACCACCCGTTGAACAACCCAATCAACAACCCATTCACCCGTTGTTCAACCCACCTCGTCCAATCGACCCCAACACGCATGATGACCGGATATTCGTATCACTTGATGCTTCAAATGAATGGTTTAATAATTTTCGGTCAGGTCCGATGTTTGCGGGTTACCCTATAAATTTTACTATATTTTCTCAATATGATTCACTTTTTCATGATCTTTGTCTTGATGAACTTGTCACTACCAACTCGGTTATATATCTTAATGCCATATAAATGTTTTACTGCAACCTTACTCACAATAATACACATATCTTTTCACGGGTTACGGGTATTGATATTTCGTTTGTTGATTTCGACTTGGCCGAACACCTTGAACTCATGGAGCCAAACTCATGGAAAAAACTTGTTGTAGCTCGAAAGTTTATATTTCCCGATGGGTCATCTGTAGAAAGCTTTAAGGACGACTTGTGTACCCCTAACACACGTCCTCGTAAGCTTTTCGCCAAGTTTCTCAATCCTTACTTTTATGAACTTTATCGGATCGTCTTTAACATGATTCTGCCCAAAGCAGGATCGACCGATGGGGTTACATACTTTGAAATCTCTGCTTTGTATCACCTCCATTTTCATGTTCCTTTTAATCTTCCACGTACCATGATGGACTGGATGATTAACGCTAGGAAGAAACCAAGATCCTTGGTTTATGCTCTTTATCTTCCTATGCTCTTTCGTGCTTTTCGTGTACCTCTTGATGAGTGCCAGTCTCTACCTGCCCCTGCCTTCCTCTCTAAGGCACGACGGGTTCAGGCAGCAGTTGGCTCACCTGTTGTGTTCGAGCACTCTGACGATGAGTCCGACGCCCCTTCTCTTGGGCAGGATCCTCCTCCTCCTCCTGCTACTCTTGAGTCACTCCAGACTATGCTCCGCGATCGATTCACCTTAGAGGATGATCGCTGGACTCAGCTTGACTATCGGACTACCTTGCAGATGAGTGCCATTAGCAACTCACTACACGATATTCGGTACTCTATGTCCCGGCATTCTTCTATGCCTATTCCCATAGAGCGGGACCCTGCTCGCGATGGATACCGTATCGATGACCCTTGGGTTATCCGGTACCTGAATCTGGATGCGGCCTTCGTCGACCCTCGTCGTTCCTTCACTGATCCATCCGACGACATTGGGCCTTCACGAGCTCGATGATGGATATTGGGTTTCTATTTGCTGCGGCTTCTGAGGTTCGTAGCTTATGTTTTTATGCATTTTTAGTTGATGTAGTTTTTATTTCTGTACTTTGGTTGTATTAGAATCATTATATGACTCTTGGAGACATTTTTATTCTGCAGTTTCTCAGTTTTATGCAGTTTATTATTTTTGGTGTGCTTGCCATTCATTATTCTGGTTGTTTGATAACTGACAAAATGGGGAGAAATATTTTTTCATATTCATATTATATCATTTCTGGCTTTGTGTATCTGGGCTTTAGAAAAAGAATATTTTTTATCAGGACAAGGCAATGTTTACGGGGGAGCTATTGCTAGCTCTGCACTTATTACGGGGGAGCTACGATACTGTTTTTAATGTGTCCAGTTATGAATATTAAATATACAAATATTATTTTGTCAATTATCAATATAGAGGAGATTGTTGACACAAAATCACAGTCAACCATATATTGATACAATTGACAACATGATACTTGTAATATTTCAATACGAAACATGAAGACTGAATTCGGTACAAGCCAGACGACAGCTTGCACCTGCAATGCTTCACAGTTTGAGTCTGTATTTTTTACTTTATTTGAGTCTAGACTTATGTAAACTGAGCTGTGCTGAGCATTTTGAGACTTAGACTATACCTATACTTCAAACCAAAAGTCCCACCAAACATCCAAACAGCCCATTGGACCTATTCTGTGCTCTGGAGACAGAGTTTGGGCCGAACTCTGCCTCCACACAGAGTTCGGATCAAACTCTGCCTCCCAAATTCCAGGACCCTAATTTTTAGGTTTGGCTGGATGCAAGTTGTCCAATGGCCAAATTTTTGAATGTTTCAACCAGAATTCTGGCCGAATTCTGCTTGTATGGTATCCTATAAATAGGCCATGAATTCTTTCATTTTCATTCATCCAATCTTCTCTTCTCTTCTTTCTAAAGCCTTATGCAAGCCATATCCTTCTCATCTACTAGCCACAAGCTCCCTAAGCCTCAAAGTGCTCAGTACTTTTCAGTTAGGAGTTTGTGCAAGAGTTCAAGAAGTCGCTTAGAAAACTCCAAGCATCGACACTGCGATCTCTGTAAGAAGTTGACGTGCACTTTTGAAGAAAAGGTACGAGGTGTAACTACTATTTCACAAATAGTGGATTTAATCCTGAGCTAGAGTTCTCAGGCCTGGACTAGTCCTCCATGAGGGAAACCAGGTTAAAATCGGCTGTGTTTGCGTATGCTTTCTTGCTCTTTACTATTTCCGCATTTACTCTGATTATTTTCTGCTGGTGAAAGAGTATAATTTTTTAATTGGACATTATTGTCATAAGCTCTATTCACCCCCTTTAGAGTTTTCTATTGGTTCTTCAACATGTTCACATGCGTTCGTTTAATTCGCATGTCAATAGTTTACATTATGTCATAAATTAATTACTTTATGCTCCATGTTGCTTTGCTTATTGTCTTTTCTATTCTCAGGATAAGTGCATTGGTAGTGCACGAGTCTCGATCCGCATTTACTTATTTCTTTCTATATCCGTTGTTATGTTAGTCATTGTTGGTTTTAGTTCATAGTTTGGCTTCATTTGTGGTACTTGCTATTGGGGGTCTGACCCCACTAGTTTTGTTTGGCCAGATCTGATAGAGGAGCCCGAAGGATCTTCTGTACCATCAACTCAACGGTGACTACCCGGAGCACCAGAGTACTTTAGTAGGTTTCCTATATCATTCTTCCACTAGATATGTACATTATTCTTTTGTGGCATTTAGCCTCCGAGCATGTATTTAGCTCGTGTTTTGGACCTTGACATTTAGCCTAGGGGCCTAAACATGATTTGCGTTATTCTATACTATAGTTAGAGCTTATCATGTATGACTATTACTCTTGCTAGTTCTTCACTTTGTATTACTAGCTTCATGATCATCCATGTATATATAATTTGGGATGCTTTACTATTTTATATCTGATGATCATACTTCTTGTACTTTGTATATTTGCTTGTGATTGAGATACCTAGGATTCTTGACCTAGGATTGCCTGTTGGATTATAGTAGTAACCCCCATGTCTATACAACTTATACGTTATTTTTTTTTTGGGGGGGGGGGTAGTGTATCGGATTGGGGCCGAGGGTAGGAGTTGGGGTCGGCGGTCGTGGGGGTCGGAACACACACACACTTACACACACACACACACATACACACACATATATATTTGTCACACACACACACACACACACACACACACACATATATATATATATATTTTTACACACACACACACACACATATATATATATATATATATATATATATATATATATATATATATATATATATATAAACTTAGTAAATATATATATAGAGAGGAGTATATATAAACTTTGGACTGAAACCGAATAATAAAATTAGTATATCCAAAACCGAAATCGAACCGAAATTTTTTAAAACCGAAACCGAACCGAATTTAGTATATTCAAAACCAAAACCAAAACCAAAACCAAAACCAAAATCAAAACCGAATAATCAAAACCGAAACCAATACCAAAACTAAAACCAAAACCAAACCGAAACCAAAACCAAAACCAAAACCAAAACCAAAACCAAAACCCAAACTGAAACCAAAACCAAAACCAAAACCAAAATCGAAACTGAAACCAAAACCAAAATTTAGTTGGTAAAGCGAGCCAAAATCCTTTGACGGATATCGGTATCAGTATCGGTATCGGACTATTTAATTGAGTATCGAAATCGGTATCGGTATCAGTATCGAACTAATTTTGTTTAGTTTGTCTTATGATACAGATTTTCACATCCAATTTGTAATAGATCGTTACTTCGTTGATGGTACATGGATGTACCAGTGGGTCAACCTCCTCGACCGTAGGTACTTATAAGTATCGACCATATGGGTTGGTATTGGTCTTAGCGAATTGATATCGTCCTATCCGATATATATCGGCCGTATATCTAGGATTCATATTGGCCTTATCGATTCGGTATCGGCCATATCCGATAGGTATCAGCGTATCGGATTAGTATCGGCAGTATCAGATTAGTATGGTGGAAGGTTGTACTTGGATTTCTCTCTTCTCGAGCTAGATTACCATTACAAGAGAGTTACGGGAGCGTAAAAAATCTCCTAAATATTGATGTTTACGGGAGTGATTGGCCAGTCACTCTCTCGAGCTATGTTACTGTAACTGGCCAATCACTCTCGTAAATATCAATATTTATGAGATTTTTACGCTCTTGTGACTCTCTTGCAATGGTATTCTAGCTCGAGAAGAGAGAAATCTAAGTACAGTTGTTACTAAACCTTCCACAATACTAATCCGATACCGTCGATACTAATCCGACATGGCCGATACCTATCGGATACGTCTATTGCGAATCGATAAGGCTAATACGAATCCTAGCTATACGGCCGATACATGTACATATCACATAGGACGATACCAATTTGCTAAGGCCAATACCAATCTGATATGGCCTATACCAAACCGATAGACCGATACTAATCTGATACGATCGATACTAAGTACATCCGTCCTATACCAGCAGATCCACCAGTTACTGCACGGTGGGCCCCGGAGTACCTCCGGACTCAATTACATCCGGTTATTGGTGAGTACATAATTACATAGTAATTTTATTCGTCTTACGATACAGATTTTTACATCCAATCTGCGATGGATCGTTACTTCTTTGATCGTACATGGTTGTACAAACGACAACATGAGAGCAGAATAGGGGTGAGTGACGATTTTTAGGCAGGCATGGAAGTGTTTCTTAAGTATGCCATGAGTAAAGCTCAGTACATGGACGGTAACAAAATCAAGTGTCCATGTGGTAATTGTTGCAATAGACGTTACGAAGAAGTGGTGACTGTAAGAGATCATTTGACCCGTAAGGGTTTCGTACGTGATTACTGCATGTGGTCATCATAAGGTGAACTATATGCAAGATTAAATCTAGAAATACATTCAACGTTGGAGACGCAGCATACCAATACTTGGTACAACAGTCGGATACCATGGATGATGAAAATATTATTGAAGAAAATAGAGGGGAGGAAGAGGTTGATACACAAGACTTAGCTATCAACCAGGGGAGAAAGAGGCGTCTTGTCCCAAATATTGAGGATGAGGAAGAAGAAGAAGAACTTGATGAGGACGAGGATACAGATTGTAAGCCCCTAGATTAAAAAAAAAATAGTTTTTATAAATTTTCAATAACATTTATATTAATACGTATTTTGCAGCATATTTCGTATTTTCTTGGTTTTCGGAATGCTTATTTCCCAAAACTATAGGTTTTCTCATTAATCGGCATACCGCCAGTATACCGGTGTATACCAACGGCATACCGCCCGGACATGTTTTCTACACTTTAGATATTTTCGGTTTCTGATATTTTTATGAATAGTATTTCAGATATTTTCGTGAAAAATGTTTAAGATATTTTCGTGAATAGTGTAGATGCACTCTATTATCCAAGGGATATTTGGTTTTGTTTGAATGGCCATGATTGACTTAGATTTTGACATGGATCACGATCCGACGGCTAAGAATAATTTTTCCTTCTATATATACCCTTTCACTTTCTCTCTCCTCTCTCTTTTCATTCTCTTCACTCTCTATTCATTTCTTCTTACTTTCTCTTTCCTTGGAGCTTGTCAAAAGCTTGGCCTTGAGGTCTAGAGTGTGGTTTCGTACCCCTCTTGGTGGTGGAGTAGAAGATTAGGCTTGGAGCTTAACCTAGACAAGTACATCTTGCTCATAAGTGACATGACCATGCTATAATTTTGTTTTCCATAGAAACTAAAGTTTTATTGGCCTATAATATGCTTCTTTAAATTGTTAACATGTTTAGTATATAGCACTTTTGGTTTTGATCGATAGTATTACGTAGATCTGGATTTCTAGATATGATTTTCGAGTATTTTGAGGTATTGATCTATCAAATATTTTAATTTGTGAAAACTAATACTTCCATGTTGTAGGAAATTCAATTCTATTCAATTTTGACTTTTGAAAGTCCGAATTTCGATTTAAAATAAAGTTTTTATGGCTGAAACAAGTTTTGAGTTCAAAAATCAACTTTCTGTAACGGTTCGGAAAATCCGTCGGCAATCCGCAAAAATCCGTCGGAAAATCCGAACTTGCACCACAAAACTTGCTGTGACGGATCGGAAAATCCGTCGGTAATCCGCGGTAATCCGCCGGATAATCCGGTTAGGCTGTTTTGAATTTTTTTATATATTTTAAATACTGTAAAAATCTGGGAAAAATTGTATTTAAATACTATGTTAATTTAGCTAATTTATTATAATTTTTCCAGCATTTAATAAGTACTTTTGGTATTTTATAAAAATAGGAAAACAAAACTCATTTTCAGGATACATATGTTTGCTGATTTTTAATAAATATTTATGAAGGTTTATAAATTCCAGAAAAATTAGTATAAATTTCTATAATTAACAAGGATCATTTTGGTACTTTATTTTATGTAAAATTGAGCTTTTTGTCTATCTCAAAAATGGTTGGAACACAATGTACAGTTTGATTTATTTATTGAATAATTACGACTTGCAATCTTTTGTGTTGTTTTGAGTTATAGTCGTATTGGACCACCCCCTACACCAGTGTAAAGACCCTAGAGAGTTAGTTTAGGTATTGTGTCACCCCACATTTGTCTCCTATGCTAAAGTCATCATTTGGCTAGGCGTCTAGTCAGAAAGTTGTATCACACAACTAGTGTCTTAGTGTTTAACTTAGTATAAAAAGTAAGTTTATGTGTAACTTCTACAGTGACGAGTCACCAGGCATCTATAGCATTTCTATCACTGCTTTGCTTTGCTAAAGGCAAGTACTTCTACAAACTTTATATACTGCTATAACCATAAACTGCAAATCCAACCATGTTAAATGCTGATCCTTGGGATAGCAAGTAAAAACTTTACATGTTGTATTACTATCAGTATCTACCATGTTTAGGACAGTTTTCATATCTCTCACATGTTAATAACAACGGATTAAGGGAAAACTGTTAGTAGTGTACGTGATCATGCCCCCCTTCTCCGTATGTATTTAACGAGCACCGTTACATTCTATATGTATCTGTGTCGTATGTCTGGTCCCACGTTTGTGTATGGACATACACCGATGCCGTTAAGGGTTCGTATGTACGCTTCAGAAAATTGATATGTACCATTGTACATCCTGATTACCTATTGACTGATCACTCACCTACTACAGTTTTAAACTTTAAAATGAATATCTATTACCATGATAAAATGTACTTAAAACTGAACAAACATGATATGTCATTTCTTTTCATCAAATGATCAGTATTATATGTTTGCTAGAATCAGTACTTGCTCCCGTCCTGACAGGATAACGTTGTAGGTATTCTTACTGAGGAGGAGTTGCTCTGTGACTCATATTATGGAGTTACTGCCAAGGACCAGGCTTTGTCTTACGAGGATGTACCTACGGGGAATCTCGTCTAGTTTGTGTAGTTGCTCGGGATATTTAGTGTAGTCATGTATTAGACTACGTGTTTTGTAACTGGACCTGTATCCAGTTTTACATTTCGGACTTGTACTTGGACTTATTATTATATGAGATGACTTTTGTGTTTGGAGCATTTATGACTCTTTATTACTTGTAGAACTGTTAGCACATTTAGTCTTATCTTGTTATCTCTAGAACAGCTTACTGCGCTTTATCTCAAGCTTAGGCTGGACATGACTCGGCCCGGCCCAACAATTTGGGTAGCGGATCGTGACATATTTTTAGTGGTAGCCCATGCAGGTCCCTAACTAAAGTTGTTTGGTTACGTTATTGTACCAAGCATGCCTGCAATTAAGAACTTAAGATAATTAGACAACACTAGGAATGACGCTTAGAACATCTAGAGGATTACTAGGATTGCAACATAGGAAACGCATCACATGTTCGTTGTTACAAATTGGATTTTTTTGTTACTTATGATTTTTTACTTTAAATAGTCCTTATAAGTCCTTTTTATTTTATTTATTTAAATGGTGCTCACCCGTTCATCCCAGTAAGTCACACCTGAGAATGGCACACTCCCTATCCAGTCAGCTAACCAGTTGACCGATACACCTCCACCTCCATCTACCATATTCCTCCACTCCACAAATCTACAAACCCAAATGCCTCCACCACCTTCCACATCACAGTCCCAGCAGGACCCGATACTCCCACCACCATCCTGTAGGAGCGTAAAAAGTGCTTCAAAGAAAGAGTCATCTCATTCATAAGTGATTGGTTTTACGCCAAACAGAGTAGGTAATCTCTTTACGCCCAAGACTAGGCTAATCAATTTACGCCTAAGCAGGCTGATTATTTTATGCTCGGGTCTACACCCATGATTTTACGCCAAGGACAGAGCAGCCTCTTTTACGCTGGACAAAGCCGTCAAATCTCGCATTTAATACAAACTCTGACATGAAGATATTAATAATGGCATATATCATAAAGGAATTTGTCTTTACACAGAGACCAATGTTGTAGTTTAGTGTGTGGATTGAGCTACTTTACGCTCATACTACGGCTTCTTTTACGCACGAAGATTATACGAGCCTTTACGCTCAACAGTCGACGTGTGCGAGCTGCTTTTATGCTCAAGGTTATTTACTAACCACTTTACGGGGGAAGTCTATGTCAAGGCTATTTTACGCCAAATCCACTGCCTTACGCTCAGAGTATATTGGGCTATTTTTATGCCCTATTCTCCTCCACCAGTTTGGAACGTGGTTTGCTTACGTGGCTTTCATTCCACTCTTTTCGAAGAACGTATGTACATGCATCCTATCCTTACTGAAGTGATAGGACACACGTCAACATATACAGAGGATGGCCTCGATCATGGGTGGCAGTTGTTAGCGTAAAGATGGAACTTTTGCTGAGTTTTTACGCACAAGAGCCCAAGTCTATAAATAGACTTATTTTTCTCATAATAAAGGACAGAGACAGACAGGGAGGACAGAGACAGACAGGAAGAAGAGAGAGAGACAAGAGAGAATACAGAGATCAGAACTTAGAGATTTTGATTCTCCAGAGCATTCTTCTTCAACTTTTCTTTCAGAACAAAGTGAAGCAAAGCAGGAAAGCATTCGGCCTCGCCATCAGTGCCCAAGTGCGTCGATACCTTTCTGGTGACTTAGCTTTTCCAGTTGTTCTACTTCAAGCAGTGATCTTCATCATCATCATATGGTCCAAGGAACAAAGTGATCATTACGAATCAGACTTCCAGAGCAATACTTCCCCAGAATCAAACTTGTACTTTTTGTACTTTTTCTCGTTTTATTTTCAAAAGCCAATTCCTCCAAGGCATTTTGTTAAGTGAAATAAAAATGGCGACTCTGCTGGGGACGACCTTCTCCTCTGACGAGGAGGCAGTTGCTCAATATGATGATGTTTCGGTCGGTTCGACCAAGAAGACTCTGGTTGTGCACTTCGACCAGACTGCCTATGAAGAAATGCTCCGAACTGGGGGTGGTTCTCGCTGCTCCAATGTTCAAAAGTCTCGCAAAGCACGAAAAGTTTGGATTCCTAAATCCAGAATAGCTTCTGATCTCTCTGTTGCTGTTGATGACAAGGGAATTCTTCCCTCTCCTGTCATAGGGGCTCCCGTTCATAACGAGGCAGTTCTTACTTCGGCGTCGCTCTCTAAGTGTGACAATTTGTCTCCCGTCTGTGACGGTGTAGATGATCGGGTTCCACGCCCACTACGTAAGAACCAGGTTTTACGCCCACTGGGTAAAAATCAAGTTTTACGCTCAAGGTATAAGAATGAGTCTTCCATTTGTAATGTGGCAGATTCTAATGCTTCTGAGTGTAAAAATAAGTATTCCATCTGTGACGTGGTAGACACACACAAATTACGCTCCTCGCGTAAAACAAAATCTCCCGTCTGTGACGTGGTAGATAATCAATTTTTACGTTTTACGCGTAAAGGTAAGTCTCCTGTCTGTGACAGTGTAGATAAAATTCACAACGATGTTTGTACATCTAATGTGAATATACCTAAACGCATACAGCGTAAAAATATTGTTGGTAAAACTTTTGTCCTACACCAACAACCTTCTTATACTGCTTTACGCAAAGTACCAAACTTGCAAATTACGCGCCATAAAGATGGAGTCCTTCGTGCTCAAAAATCTCAAGATTTACGCACACAACTCCAAACGCGTAGAAATGTACAATTTGGTTCTGTGAATGCTGCTAGTAATCTTCTTTACACACAGGGTACTAAACGTTTTTCTACCCCTAATGTGATAAAGAAGAATATTCCCTCCATTCCTTCTGACTTACGTGAATTGCTCATACAAAAGCGTAAGAATTCACAATCTCCGGTGATACTCCCCCAAGAAAAACATCATTGTGAATATCACCAGGTTATGATCAATTGTTGTTGTTCGGCTTCAAAATGGTCAGTTTTTGATCGATTGAGTTTTTTACTTCAACATCAAGCTGAAGACCAAGAAGATGAGCTGTCATATGCATCAGTCAATATGGCATCTCATACTAACAGAGGACGACGTCCGAGACGAAACATGTCCCAAACTCCAGGTCAACAACAGTTCAACAGACTTCTTGATTCCTGTGAAGGATTATATCAGAATACTCGATCAAGAAGACAAAGGAAATTGCAGACTTCTGATTCAGAAGCTGGGTGTACTCAATCTTTTGAGTCTGATACTGATAGTATGGATTCATACTTCTACACAAATCCTTCCGTATCCTCACGAGAGGTTGAATCCTATGCTGTTGGAGATGAACCAGAGACGTCATCTGCTAATACAGAACAACGTCTCACTGCCGTTGAGCAATCACTGAAAGATATGCTTAACATGGTGCAAAGTATGCATCAGATAATGTTGAATCAGTAAACTGCTCAGCCAACGGTAATAACACCAGTACCAGTAGCAGCACAAACTCAAGATAGTCAAGGGGCTGAAATACCTTTGAATACTCAAGAGCCGGCTGTTAATCAGAATTCTGTATCTCCAGATCCTATCATTCCTGAAGATATACCACCTCCAGTGGGGGTTACGGTACATCCAACAACCATTCAATCAAATATGCTTCCCCAAACCAGTGAAGCCATTCAAGCAGTGTGTGAGCTCAAAGCACAGTTTGAAGTTTTGAGACACAAAGATCAACTCCAGAGGTTAGGGATCAAGCAACCTTATCCTCCTCATTGGAATGATGTACCCTTTCTGCCGAAATTCAAGCCACAATCTATGGTTTTGTTCGATGGAAAAGCATCTCCAAGTCAATATATCAATTACTTTAATATTATGACTGTACACTTGCAGAAAGATGACGCTCTTCTCACTCGAGTGTTCATCGGGTGCCTGACGGGTTCGACTTATGATTGGTATCAAAGTTTACCCGACAATTGCATTTGACGAATTTAAGGCAATGTTTCTCTCCCGCTTCTATGAATGAGGTATGGACATGAACATGTCCTCTTTGATAGAAATCAAACAAAAGGAGAAAGAAGATACTCGGACGTTCATCAAACGTTTTCGACAGGCTACTCTAAAAATGCCTCCTGGTATACCAGATTCAGCGTTGATTGATACATGCAAGATGAATCTACGACCATCTATCGCTGTTTTCACAGGTTTCCAATTCTCAGATTGGGCTTCGTTTATCATAGCAGCAGTCTCTGCCGAGACCAATGGTAGGTTGGCTCGTGAACATGGGATGATTTTTGCCTCAAATGATAGAGAAAAGAAAAGTAATCCTGGTAATAACCCCGGTAATCGTAATGTGAAAGGAAAAGATACCCTCATGGTTAATCTTTCCAAGAACAAAACGATGCCGAATAGTCAGGAATCTTCCAGGCCAAAGGAAGAATACTCTTTTGATGAGAATGATATCCCAGGGATATTTCAGTGTCTGGTGAAGAGTGGCAAACTTCAGATTCCAGAGCCAAAGAGGCCTAATGAGGTGAATCCAACTGATAATCCCAAATATTGTATCTATCATAGATACATTAATCATCCTACCAGTGCTTGCTATGAAGAAGAAAATCCAGGAGCTGATAAATGGCGGTGCTATCGCTTTAACCAATGATGACCATACGGTTACAACCAATATGGTTTCTCTTCAATTTGGGGATTTTCCTCCACAGCAAGTCCTAGATGGAATTACCCCAATTCTGAAGGTGACAATGAAGATCGTGAATATCCCGCCTGCCAGAGAAGAAAATGCAGGATTACTGCCACTCACACTAAAGAATGGTGAAATCATGTGGGTACATCCTGACTTAGTGCCTGAGTTGGAAAGTGAAGATAAAACTTCAAAATCTAAGAAGGGCAAGAAAATCAGAACCTACAACATGATTTCCCATGTTATTCCAGATCCCGATGACTCGGATCACTTATGGGATGGCCTTTCTTTAGAAGATAGATTGAGAGGATTGAACATCTGTCCTCCAAGTCTAGCTCCACCTACCAAGCTCAAGCTTACTCATCAGTAGTGGCTAGCCATGAATAGTATTCCTTTATATCGGACACAACAAATCTTTGCTGCTTATGAAAAAGCTCCGACAGGGATTTCTCCTCGTATCCCGAATCCTTCTCCTCCTGTAGTTACAGAGACATCTATTCCTCATTCTCCTGTGGATACAGAGATCTCTTCTTTTTACTCTGAGGAACCATTTGCTAAAAGTCTACTGTCCACTCACTTGTATAGTCAGTAGTCTGTTCATCTCATGAAGAAGATGGGTTATGACTTTCAAAAGGCAGAAGGTTTGAATTATGATAAAGGAATATGACTTCCTTTACAGATTCAAAGTCAAAATTCCACTCTTGGATTGAGTTCTGAAGATCCTCATAACAATCCACACAAGAAGAAGGCTAAGAAGGGGAAGACAAAATCCTGTAATATGGTACTTCCTTCTCCTGAGTCCGAAGAAGAATCTTTTGCTGGTACAAGATCTGGAAAAGAGTACCATAAAAACTATGAGGGATCCTCCAAAGAAGCTGAAGACATAGTGGAGACACTACCAACTCAACCCTCTTCTGTTCCTGCTAATCCTTCTGTGGTTGAAAAGGGGAAACAGAAAGCATTACGCTTCGACGCCCCATTGAAGTCTATTTCCAGTCAGGGGGTAGTAATGAAGCCTTATAAATTCGATATTCTAGCTCAGTTAGCCAATACTCCGGCTAGACTATCTATATTTGAGTTGCTTTGCCTTTCCAGAGAAAGCAGAGAGACTTTGAATGAAGCTTTACTTCAAGCAGATTCATGCTTGGCTCAACTCAAGACTCCTGATCATATACCAGTGTCATGTCCACAATGTCATAGTGTGATGGAAGCAATTCCCAACATCACCTTTATACAAGAAGATATGATGTTGAAGCATAACAAGCATGACAGGCCTTTGTGCTACACCGGGTATATTGGATCCACTGAAATTGACAGGATTTACATTGATCTCGGATCCTCAATTAGCATAATTCTTCAGAGTATGCTAAGACCCCTGAGGATCCCTACTAGTGATTTGATTTATACTAGTACTACGATAGTCGGTTTTAATTCTGGCAAGAGCAAGCCATTGGGGAAGATTCGTCTGCAGATTCAGATTGGTGATCTTCGAACCATGGTAACTTTCTATGTTATTAACTCAGACGTCTCCTATAATATCCTTTTTGGGAGACCGTGGATTCATGAGCATAATATTATACCTTCAACTCTCCACCAATGCTTCAAGTATGTGGATTCCCAAGGAGTTGTGAAAACTGAGTTTGCTGATATCAATCCCTTCAAGGGTGTCGAAGCCTATTTTTCTGATTCAAGGCTTTATAAACAAGAGCATGTGAAAGAGATATCAGATATGGCTGAAGATCAATCACCTATCGAGGATCAATCTATTAATGAAGATCCGCCAGAGGAGCAACCTTTGAAGATCATAGTCAAGGGACGAATCCAATCCCAATCTGTCAATGATCAACCTCTGATAATCAAGGTTAAAGGAAGAACTCAAACTTCATTTGAGGAATCAACAAATATTCCTGCTAAGAGCCAAGTTCAACCTTTCATGATCAAGGTCAAAGGACGTACTTCTTGTACGAATGATCCAGAATCACCATTGATTGTCAATCTTGGCAAATCTATGCAGAAGACGGATAATGGTCCACCGATGATTAATCCGAGGCGTAGCAGTCAAATCGTAAATGATGTAAATATTGATCATTCTGTACTTTTTGATATCAATGAAGATTTCCTTTTCGAGTATATGGCTGTCAAGTTTATCGAAAGAATGACTTTATCTTCTGATAATCAAAGTCATCGATATAAAGATGACATCGAGCCAGAAGAAACATTATACATCGATCATAAGAAAAATTCTTTCCCTCCTTATATAGATGTTGGACCCTATGCTCAAAGGTTCCTAACATCTTCTCCTTATCTTCTACCTGTGGCCGCTTCATCACAAGCTTGCGTAACTTTTAGACGTCACGAAGAATCTTACTTCGTGGTTCCGTCTGATAAGAAAAATAAGCGCCAAATTGTGTTTGGCCTGGCTAGAAATATCCTTGTTGCTCAGGCAGATGAGCTGAAGGATAAAGACAAGGGAAGAATCCGAATTGACAAGTATAGTCAACAATCTATCAAGATTATCCAGAACATGGAATATGACTTGAAGACTATGCAAGGTCTCAATCAAGGCAAGGGTAGACGACTACCATTATATGGCGATCCGTTTTACCAAAAGACTCGTCATGGGTTGGGATATGATCCATCCCACATGTTTTATGACGATATACAAGAAGAATTCTCTTCTAGCTCTTCACAATCATCAGATTCAGAGGAAATTCAATTTGAAGATGAATCTGGACAATTATTCTCAGTCAATATGGTTCAAATTGATGGTGAATCAGAACTATTTGAGAATAATCCTTGGGCTCAACAGATGGATACTCAGTGGGAACTCCGTTTTGAACAACGATAGCCACCTACAGAGGATGAGGTCATCCAGATTGATGTTGGGGATGGAACTACGTCCAAACCAATATTCATCAGTAAAAATCTTGCTGAAGATGAAAAGGAAGAGTTGATAAAACTTATCAAAGAATATATTGACATCTTTGCATGGAGTTATGAGGATATGCCAGTATTAGATCCTAAAGTTGCTACTCATAAACTCAATATTCTGCCAAATGTCAAACCCGTAAAACAACAGCAATGGCATTTTAGACCAGATATGATGGATGTAATTGAAGCAGAAGTCAAAAAGTTGATCACATGTGGATTTGTTCGTGAAGAGAAACACCCGGATTGGGTTGCCAATATTGTTCCTGTCATGAAGAAGAACGGAAGAGTCCGAGTTTGTATAGATTATCGAGATCTTAATGCAGCTTGTCCAAAGGACGAATTTTCACTTCCAATTACTGATGTCATGATAGACAATACATGTGGTTTTGAACGCATGTCTTTCATGGACGGATTCTCAGGATACAATCAGATCAAGATGCATCCAGAAGATGAGAAGCACACCATTTTTCGTATACCTCTTGGGGTCTACTGCTATACAGTTATGCCATTTGGTCTTAAAAATGTCGGTGCCACGTATCAACAGGCTATGAGCAACATCTTTCAAGAACATCTACGGAAGATAGTTGAATGCTATGTTGATGACATCGCTGTTAAAAGTCGATCAAAGGATGATCACATTCAGGACTTGAGGACAGTATTTGAATTGATGCGCCAGCATCAATTGAAAATGAACCCTACCAAGTCTTTCTTAGGGGTTTCCAGCGGCAAATTTTTAGGATTTGTCATTACTTCTCAGGGTATCCACGTTGATCCTGATAAGGTTAAGACAATTCTTGAAATGCGCCCTCCTCGCAATCTGAAAGAACTCCGTGGCTTTCAGGGTCGTATTGCTTATATCAGAAAATTTATATCTAATCTTTCTGGAAGATGTCAACCTTTCTCCTGTCTATTAAAGAAAGGTGTGTCTTTTGTTTGGGATGAAGCGTGTCAGAAAGCCTTCAATGACATTAAGCAATACCTTACAAACCCACCTGTCCTGGTACCCCCGGTGGTAGGAAGGCCATTTTTGCTATATGTTCGAGCCTTGGATCATTCATTTGGCGCTCTTCTTGCACAGAAAAGTGATGTGGGTCATGAGCAGGCAATTTATTATCTGAGCAGAATGATGGTCGAAACTGAACACGGGTATACTCCTGTGGAAAAAGAATGTCTAGCTTTAGTTTTTGCCGTCCAGAAGATAAGACATTATGTGACAGGGCAGACTATTCATGTCATCTCCAGAATAAATCCCATTCGGGTATTGATGAGAAAACCTAGCATTCTTAACTCCAGGTTGGCTACTTGGGTGATGTTGCTTACTCCTTATGACATGGTTTATGTACCTCAGAAATCAATAAAGGGTCAAGCATTAGCCGATTTCTTGGCTGCTCACCCTATACCTGAAACATCAAAATTATATGAGGACATTCCAGATGAAGTCGTGGATTGTAACCTGACTTTGAAGAATGACATGGCAATTATATTTTGATGGAGCATCACGAGTAGGACCTAAAGGCAATATTATCTCTGGGGTAGGAATCGTCTTGGTTTCTCCTGACAAAATGGTCATATACCATGCCTATTCTCTTAATGAACCATGCTCCAACAATGTAGCAGAATATAATGCTCTATTGATTGGTCTCCAAGTTGCAAAACAATTGGGTATTGAATTCTTAGAAGCTTATGGAGATTCTCAATTGATTGTTAATCAAGTTAGAGGGACCTATGAGGTCAGAAATCCTGATCTCATTCCTTATCATCAAGTGGTAGTTGAACTGGTTCTTTTATTCAAAGGATTCTTCATTGAGTTTGTACCACGCTCTCAAAATGTGGAAGCTGATGCTCTTGCCAGTTTAGCTGCAGACCTAGCGGTTCCAATCCGAAGGCAAAATACAATTACTTTGCTGGATCGAGACTTATTCTGTGTCAAGAATAATTTGTACATTGAACAAAGTTATACTACAGAGTCAAATTTCCAGCATAAGGATTGGAGAACCCCATTCGTTGATTATGCAGTTCATGGGATTTTGCCTAAAAATCCAAAAGAAGCTGCATCAATCAAAAGATGATCATTTCGGTTTTATTATGATTCGTCTTTACATATGTTATACCGTCGTTCCTATGATAGACTCTTGCTGCGTTGTCTCTCAGAAAGTGAAGCTAAACAAACACTGCGAGAAGCTTATGATGGTATTTGTGGCGCTCATCAACCAGGTCCTAAACTACAAGACCGCATTCGAAGAATGGGGTATTATTGGCCTTCTATGATAGCAGATGCTGTAGACTATGCCAGAAGATGTAAAGCATGTCAAATTCATGCTGATTTTATTCATCAACCATCTGAATTTCTACATCCTACAGCAGCCTCTTGGCTCTTTGAAGCTTGGGGTATGGATGTTATTGGTCCTATTAATCCTCCTTCTATTAAAGGACATCGGTTCATATTAGCTATAACAGATTACTTTTCTACGTGGGCAGAAGCAGTCCCCCTTGCGGAAGTAAAAACATCTAATGTGATCAGCTTCATCAAGCACCATGTTATTTATCGCTTCGGGATTCCTCGACGGATAATTTATGACAATGGTCCACAATTTGCCAGTCAAGCATTTTATCGATTCTGTGACAAGAATCGAATTCTGAATTTGGCTTCTACGGCTTATAATCCAGCTGCTAATGGTTTAGCCGAAGCTTTCAATAAGACAATCATTAAACTTCTCAAAAAGTTTGTCTCTTCTAATAAACGTGATTGGAATGAGAAACTTGGAGAATGTTTATGGGCTTATCGAACAACAGTCCGAACTCCTACTGGTTTTACACTATTCTCATTGGTTTATGGATGCGAAGCTGTCCTCCCATTGGAAATCTAGATCCCTTCTCTACGAATAGCCATTGCTAATGAGCTAACTATAGAGAATAATGATCGCTTACGACTCCAAGAACTTGAAGGATTGGATGAGAAGCGTCTTCAAGCACAACAGCACATTAAACTATATCAAGCCCGCATATCTCGAACTTTCAATCGTAAAGTTAAAGAGAGGGTATTCAAAGTTGGCGAACTTGTATTAGTTGTTCGAAGACTGATGGTGATGACTCATAAAAGTAAAGGGAAATTCCAAGCAAAATGGGAAGGCCCTTATGTAATTGAGTCCGTATTTTCCAATGGCGCCTATCGATTATCAAAGCCCAATGGAGATCTGCTCATGATGCCAATCAATGGCTAGTTTCTTCCCCTTGCTACCGGCGGCGGATGATTTCTTAGGAGCCATCAGATCAGAGTTTCGAAGAAAGAAAGGGCAAAGGAATTCAAGAAGATGAGTAAAAGTGTTTTCTCTCTCTGAAAAGACCTATTTATAGAGAGATTCAAAACCGACTGTTGGATATCCCTATAATTACGCCGACTGTTGGATATCCCCGCTTTTACGCAGATGACGGTTGCGTATCCTAAATTTTACGCTGGCAGATCAAATCTCAACTTTTACGCTTCTGTTCAAAGTGTTTCAAATTTTGGAGATATTTGAAAACTTTGAAGGGGGTCTTGTAGGAGCGTAAAAAGTGCTTAAAAGAAAGAGTCATCTCATTCATAAGAGATTGGTTTTACACCAAACAGAGTGGGTAATCTCTTTACGCCCAAGACTAGGCTAATCAATTTACGCCTAAGCAGGCAGATCATTTTACGCTCGGTTCTACACCCATGATTTTACGCCAAGGACAGAGCAGCCTCTTTTACGTTGGACAAAGCCGTCAAATCTCGCATTTAATGCAAACTCTGACATGGAGATATTAATGATGGCATATATCACAAAGGGATTTGTCTTTACACAGAGACCAATGTTGTCGTTTAGTGTGTGGATTGAGCTACTTTACGCTCACACTACGGCTTCTTTTATGCACGAAGATTATACGAGCCTTTACGCTCAACATTCGACGTGTGCGTAAAGTCTATTTGAGCTGCTTTTATGCTCAAGGTTATTTAATAACCACTTTACGCGGGAAGTCTATGTCAAGGCTATTTTACGCCAAATCTACTGCCTTACGCTCAGAGTACATTGGGCTATTTTTATGCCCTATTCTCCTCCACCAGTTTGGAACGTGGTTTGCTTACGTGGCTTTCATGCCACTCTTTTCGAAGAACGTGTGTACATGCATCCTATCTTTACTGAAGTGATGGGACACACATCAACATATGCAGAGGATGGCCTCGATTATGGGTGGCAGTTGTTAGCGTAAAGATGGAACTTTTGCTGAGTTTTTACGCACAAGAGCCCAAGTCTATAAATAGACTTATTTTTCTCATAACAAAGGACAGAGACAGATAGGGAGGACAGAGACAGACAGGGAGAAGAGAGAGAGACAAGAGAGAATACAGAGATCAGAACTTAGAGATTTTGATTCTCCAGAGCATTCTTCTTCAACTTTTCTTTCAGAACAAAGTGAAGCAAAGCAGGAAAGCATTCGGCCTCGCCATCAGTGCCCAAGTACGTCGATACCTTTCTGGTGACTTAGCTCTTCCAGTTGTTCTACTTCAAGCAGTAATCTTCATCATTATCATATGGTCCAAGAAACAAAGTGATCATTTACGAATCAGACTTCCATAGCAATACTTCCCCAGAATCAAACTTGTACTTTTTGTACTTTTTCTCGTTTTATTTTCAAAAGCCAATTCCTCCAAGGCATTTTGTTAAGTGAAACAAAAATGACGACTCTGCTGGGGACTACCTTCTCCTCTGACGAGGAGGCAATTGCTCAATATGATGATGTTTCGGTCGGTTCGACCAAGAAGACTCTGGTTGTGCACTTCGACCAGACTGCCTATGAAGAAATGCTCCAAACTGGGGGTGGTTCTCGCTGCTCCAATGTTCAAAAGTCTCGCAAAGCACGAAAAGTTTGGATTCCTAAATCCATAATAGCTTCTGATCTCTCTGTTGCTGTTGATGACAAGGGAATTCTTCCATCTCCTGTCGTAGGGGCTCCCGTTCATAACGAGGCAGTTCTTACTTCGGCGTCACTCTCTAAGTGTGACAATTTGTCTCCCGTCTGCGACGATGTAGATGATCGGGTTCCACGCCCACTTCATAAGAACCAGGTTTTACGCCCACTGGGTAAAAACCAAGTTTTACGCTCAAGGTATAAGAATGTGTCTCCCATTTGTAATATGGCAGATTCTAATGCTTCTGAGTGTAAAAATAAGTCTTCCGTCTGTGACGTGGTAGACATACACAAATTACGCTCCTCGCGTAAAACAAAATCTTCCGTCTGTGACGTGGTAGATAATTAATTTTTACGTTTTACACGTAAAGGTAAGTCTCCTGTCTGTGACATTGTAGATAAAATTCACAACGATGTTTGTACATCTAATGTGAATATACCTAAACGCATACAGCATAAAAATGTTGTTGGTAAAACTTTTGTCCTACACCAACAACCTTCTTATACTGCTTTACGCAAAGTACCAAACTTGCAAATCACGCGCCATAAAGATGGAGTCCTTCGTGCTCAAAAATCTTAAGATTTACGCACACAACTCCAAACGCGTAGAAATGTACAATTTGGTTCTGCGAATGCTGCTAGTAATTTTTTTTTACACACAGGGTACTAAACGTTTTTCTACCCCTAATGTGATAAAGAAGAATACTCCCTTCATTCCTTCTGACTTACGTGAATTGCTCATATAAAAGCGTAAGAATTCACAATCTCCGGTGACACTCCCCCAAGAAAAACATCATTGTGAATATCACCAGGTTGTGATCAATTGTTGTTGTTCGGCTTCAAAACGGTCAGTTTTTGATCGATTGAGTTTTTCAAGAGGCCGGCTTCTGTGCACCTCGAGGGACCGTCCAAGAGGACGGCTTCTGTACACCTCGAGGGACCGTCCAAGCGTCAGGCTTTCTAGCAGAGAGCACCGACGTCGCACCAGCAGACATATCGTTCCCCTACATCACATCACCCAACCCCGCCAGTTAGAGCCCCGGGACCCCGACAGCAGCAGAAGGAAGCTTTGTGTGTTTTCTGTAAGAGGGTAGGCCATGACGCTGCTATTTGTAGGAAGAGATTAGGGCAGTGTTTAGCTTGTGGGTCTGCTACCCATCAGCTTCGGGACTGCCCAGTATCCAAGGTATCTAGAGGGCCACTTCCGACTCAGCAGCAGAGGTTTGGGCAACATCTGCAGCAGCAGAAGGGACCCCAGGGGAAGACTTATAGTCTGGCCCTTGAGCCGGAGCAGGAGCAGGTTTCAGAGCCAGATTATTTGGCTGACGTCATCACAGGTCATGTTTATTTGTATACTTTTCTAGCTCTATGCTTGTTTGATTCTGGTGCATCTCGTAGCTTCCTGTCATTAGAGTTTTTGCATAAACACCACTCAATAGCTACACCTACCGAGGAGATGAGTAGAGTAATGACGGGAGGAAGACCAGTGCCCATTAGAGCTATCTATAGATGCTCTATTACTATAGCCGGGAGAGAGTTTAGGGGACGATTCTTTGTGATACCACTCTCCGGGTATGATATCATATTGGGGATGGACTGGCTTAGCTATGGCCATGCAGCTATAGACTGTCATGAGGGTATTATTCTATTCAGTCCCCCAGGCACAGCACCATTCAGTGTCAGGAGGGCAGGGCCGGAAATCAGCCTAGAGCCAAACTATTGTACGACAGTTGGGGAGATAGCACCGCCACACCCTATCATTAGAGAGTTTATGGATGTATTTCCAGAGGATCTTCCAGGACTTCTGCCTGACAGAGATGTGGAGTTCACTATAGATTTAGTACCGGGTTCATCACCAGTATCCCGGGCTTGCTATAGAGTGAACCCCAAGGAGGCCGTAGAGATGAAGGAGCAGATTGATGACCTGTTGAAAAAGGGTTTCATTCGATCTAGTGCTTCTCCATGGAGAGCGCCAGTGCTCTTTGTGCCTAAGAAGGATGGTACAGTTCGGTTGTGTATTGACTACCGGGCGTTAAATACCATCACCATTAAGAACAAATATCCTCTACCCAGGATAGATGATTTGTTCGACCAGTTGAGTGGGGCGAAAGTATTTTCCAGGATAGATTTGAGGTCCGGCTACCACCAGGTGAAATTCAGGACAGCAAACATCCAGAAGACGGCGTTCAACACGAAGTACGGGCAGTACGAGTTTCTGGTGATGCCATTTGGTCTCACAAATACGCCAGCTGTCTTTATGAATTTGATGAATAAGATATTTCACCAGTATCTGGATAAGTTCGTCGTAGTATTTATCGACGACATCATGATATACTAGAAGACGCCGGAGGAGCATGCAGAGCACTTGCGAATTATTTTGGGGATTCTGAGATAGGAGAGATTGTATGCCAAATTGTCGAAGTGTGAGTTCTTTTTAGACCGAGTGGAGTTTCTCGGCCATGTAGTTACTGGAGAAGGGATCTCGGTGGATCCCAGGAAGATTGCTGTCGTTGAGACATGGAAGGCTCCGAGTCAGTTTCAGAGATCATGAGCTTTCTGGGTTTAGCTAGCTATTATAGGAAGTTCGTCTAGGACTTTGCTAGGATAGCTGAACCCATATCGAAGCTGACGCGGAAGGACGCAGAGTACATCTGGTCAGAGGACTGCCAGGCAGCGTTCGAGGAGCTGAAGAGAAGGCTGACGACCGCTCCAGTTCTGACATTACCTTCAAGATCTGGAGGTTTCACCATATACAGCGATGCTTCGAGAAAGGGGCTAGGATGTGTCCTACAGCAGCATGGGAAATTAATTTCTCATGCATCTAGGCAATTACGGACTCATAAGTGGAACTATCCTACCCATGACCTAGAGTTAGCTGCGGTGATCTTTGTACTCAAGTTATGGAAACATTACTTATACGGAGAGCGTGTGGAAATCTTTACTGACCACAAGAGCTTGAAGTATGTGTTTACGTAGAAAGAGCTGAACATGAGGCAAAGACGATGGTTGGAGTTGATGAAGGACTTCGACATCGATTTACAGTATCACCCCGGAAAGGCAAATGTGGTAGAGGATGCGCTGAGCAGGCATCCGATGGTATGGTATCTGATGATAGATCGGCATTTGCGAGAAGATCTGGAGAAGCTCGGTATCGAGATTGTTCGACCTGGATCAGTGATACAGATGATTGCGCTTGACATTCAGTCAGGTTTGATGGAGCAGATCAGGGAGGCATAGTCTACAGATGAGAGCCTTTACAGACTTTGAGCCCAGGCTTTAGCTGGATTGCTGGATGACTTCACCGTAGCAGAGGATGGATCCATGAGGCATGGCAGCCGATTGTGCATGCCGAAAGGAGAGCTGATAGAGGCAGTCTTACAGGAGGCACATAGATCTCGATATTCTATTCACCCTGGTGCCAACAAGATGTACCGTGACTTACGAGAACATCTTTGGTGGCACGGGATGAAGAGAGATGTATCACGTTTTATTTCGAGATGCCTAGTTTGCCAGCAGGTCAAGGCGGAGCGCCAGAGGCCAGCTGGTGTATTACAGCCGTTACCCATTCCCGAGTGGAAGTGGAAACATATTACGATGGACTTCGTATCGGGGCTTCCTCGTTCCCAAGGAGGGAAGGATGCCATTTGGGTCATCGTCGACAGGCTGACGAAGTGTGCGCACTTCATACCCTTCAAGGTGGGGCTTTCCATCGAGAAGTTGGCAGAGCTATACATGCAGCAGATAGTTCGCTTGCACGGAGTACCAGTGAGCATCGTGTCGGACCGAGACAGCAGATTCACGTCCTACTACTGGAGGAGCTTGCAGAAGAAGTTAGGCAGTCAGCTCAAGTTCAGTACGGCGTACCACCCACAGACAGATGGGCAGTCCGAGAGGACGATACAGACGCTAGAGGATATGCTGAGGACTTGTGTGCTGGACTTTGGCGGATCATGGGAGAGCCATCTGCACTTGGTAGAGTTTTCATACAACAACAGCTACCAAGCCAGCATCGGTATGTCTCCTTTCGAGGCACTATATGGACGACGATGTCGTACACCACTCTTTTGGGACGATGTTGGGAATAGAGTTATGCTTGGGCCAGAGATGATCACGGATGCAGCAGAGAAGGTCGGGATGATCAGAGACAGGCTCAGAGTAGTTCAGGACAGACAGAAACACTGGGCCGATTCTAGTCGCAGACCGATAGAGTTCGTCGACGGCGATATGGTGCTAGTGAAGATATCACCTACTAGAGGGACGATCCGGTTTGGACGAGGAGGCAAGTTGAGCCCCAGATACATCGGGCCGTTCGAGATACTTGGCAGGATCGGAGAGGTAGCTTACAGGGTAGCACTTCCACCCAATCTAGCAGGAGTTTACGATGTCTTTCACGTGTCTCAGCTGAGGAGATATGGTCCGGACCCCACCCATGTACTAGATCATTCAGAGTTGGAGATCGGACCGAGCCTTGCAGTTACTGAATAGCCCGTGGAGATATTAGATAGGAGGTAGAAGAGGCTGAGGAACAAGGTTATACCCTTAGTACGAGTAGCATGGAGCCGTCACTCTCCGGGTGAATCTACTTGGGAGAGGGAGTCGAACATGAGGGAGAGATACCCTTACTTGTTCGATCCAACAGCTGCGAGGGAACCACCCGTTCTCGCTTGATACCTTAGAGGTTAGTTTTGATCGTAGCCTTAGACATTTGTTGCATTGCTTGTTATGATAGAATGTTTGTAGAGTCTTCTATCCTTGTGAATTTTGAGGACAAAATTTTTCCAGGAGGGAAGATTTGTAAGCCCCTAGATTTCAAAAAAAAATAGTTTTTATAAATTTTCAATAGCATTTATATTAATACGTATTTTGTAGCGTATTTCGTATTTTTTTGGTTTCCGGAATGCTTTAAATTTTTCCCAAAACTATAGGTTTTCTTATTAATCGGCATACCGTTGGTATACCGGTGTATACCAACGACATACCGTCCGGACATATTTTCTACACTTTAGATATTTTCGGTTTCTGATATTTTCATGAATAGTGTTTCGGATATTTTTGTGAATAGTGTTTCGGATATTTTTGTGAATAGTATTTAAGATATTTTCGTGAATAGTGTAGATGCACTCTATTATCCAAGGAATATTTGGTTTTGTTTGAATGGCCATGATTGACTTAGATTTTGACATGGATCACGATCCGACGGCTAAAAATAATTTCCCCTTCTATATATACCCTTTCACTTTCTCTCTCCTCTCTCTTTTCATTCTCTTCACTCTTTCTTCATTTCTTCTTCCTTTCTCTTCCCTTGGAGCTTGCCAAAAGCTTGGCCTTAAGGTCTAGAGTGTGGTTTCGTACCTCTCTTGGTGGTGGAGTAGAAGATTAGGCTTGGAGCTTAACCTAGACAAGTACATCTTGCTCATAAGTGACATGACCATACTATAATTTTGTTTTTCATAGAAACTAAAGTTTTATTGGCCTATAATTTGCTTCTTTAAATTGTTAACATGTTTAGTATATAGCACTTTTGGTTTTGATCGACAGTATTGCGTAGATCTGGGTTTCTAGTTATGATTTTCGAGTATTTTGAGGTATTGATCTATCAAATATTTTACTTTATGAAAACTAATACTTCCATGTTATAGGAAATTCAATTCTATTCAATTTTGACTTTTGAAAGTCTGAATTTTGATTTAAAACAAAGTTTTTATGGCCGAAACAAGTTTTGAGTTCAAAAATAAACTTTCTGTGACGGTTCGGAAAATCCGTCGGAAATCAGCGGATATCCGTTGGAAAATCCGAACTTGCACCACAAAACTTGCTGTGACGGATCGGAAAATCCGCCGGTAATCCGCGGTAATCCGCCGGATAATCCGGTTAGGCTGTTTTGAATTTTTTTATATATTTTAAATACTGTAAAAATCTGGGAAAAATTGTATTTAAATACTATGTTAATTTAACTAATTTATTATAATTTTTCCAGCATTTAATAAGTACTTTTGTTATTTTATAAAAATAGAAAAATAGAACTCATTTTCAGGATACATATATTTGCTGATTTTTAATAAATATTTATGAAGGTTTATAAATTTTAGAAAAATTAGTACAAATTTCTATAATTAATAAGGATCATTTTGGTACTTTATTTTATGTAAAATTGAGCTTTTTTACTATCTCAAAAATTGTTGGAACACAATGTACAGTTTGACTTATTTATTGAATAATTACGACTTGCAATCTTTTGTGTTGTTTTGAGTTATAGTCGTATTGGACCACCCCCTACACAAGTGTAAAGACCCTAGAGAGTTAGTTTAGGTATTGTGTCACCCCACATTGGTCTCCTATGCTAAAGTCATCATTTGGCTAGGCGTCCAGTCAGAAAGTCGTATCACACAACTTGTGTCTTAGTGTTTAACTTAGTATAAAAACTAAGTTTATGTGTTATTTCTACAGTGACGAGTCACCAGGCATCTATAGCATTTCTATTACTGCTTTGCTTTGCTAAAGGCAAGTACTTCTACAAACTTTACATACTGCTATAACCATAAACTGCAAATCCAACCATGTTAAATGCTGATCCTTGCGGTAGCAAGTAAAAACTTCACATGTTGTATTACTATCAGTATCTACCATGTTTAGGACAGTTTTCATATCTCTCACTTGTTAATAACAATGGGTTAAGGGGAAACTGTTAGTAGTGTACGTGATCATGCCCTCCTCCTTCGTATGTATTTACCGAGCACCGTTATATTCTATATGTATCTGTGTCGTATGTCTGGTCCCGCATTTGTGTATGGACATACACCGATGCCATTAAGGGTACGGATGTACGCTTAAGAAAATTGATATGTACCACTGTACATCCTGATTACCTATTGACTGATCACTCACCTACTACAGTTTTAAACTTTAAAATGAATATCTATTGCCATGATAAAATGTACCTAAAACTGAACAAACATGATATGTCATTTCTTTTCATCACATGATCAGTATTATATGTTTGCTAGAATCAGTACTTGCTCCCGTCCTGACAGGATAACGTTGTAGGTATTCTTACTGAGGAGGAGTTGGTCTGTGACTCATATTATGGAGTTACTGCCGAGGACCAGGCTTTGTCTTACGAGGATGTACCTGCGGGAAAACTCGTCTAGTTTGTGTAGTTGCTCGGGATATTTAGTGTAGTCATGTATTAGACTACGTGTTATATAACTGGACCTGTATCCAGTTTTACATTTCAGACTTGTACTTGGACTTATTATTATATGAGATGACTTTTGTGTTTGGAGCATTTATGACTCTTTATTACTTGTAGAACTGTTAGCACATTTAGTCTTATCTTGTTATCTCTAGAACAGCTTACTGCGCTTTATCTCAAGCGTAGGCTGGACATGACTCGGCCCGACCCAACAATTTGGGTAGCGGATTGTGACACAGATGAAGTCGACGATGAGGATGAGGATGAAGATGAGGATGACGATGAGGACTAGGATGAGGACGAGGACAAAGACGATGATGATGATTAGATTAAATATCAGTTTATATTAAAAACACTTTCAATTACGTGATTTTAGTTTGACCTCATAAAAGCACTTATAACTTAGTGAATTCAGTTTAAACTTCTGCATATTCTTGTTTCAGATGGCACTCCTAGTTCTTTTCTTTGCGGCGTCTCTCGTCGCCCTGCTGATGGCTAGCACTCGTCGTCGTGGTGCTGGTGGGGTTGTTCGTGGTGGTAGTGGTGGGCGTGGTCGTGGTGGTGGTCGTGGTCGCCTTCAGCCTTCCCGAGAGGCGACGCCCGCTAGCGATCCCGACCCGGAGAGTACCCCGGGCACAGACTCATCCCGCCGTCGATCTACCACGGGGCTATCGATACCTTCATCGAGGACGTCTCCATCCGCTAGCGGATCCGTTCTGTAAACCCCCTTGCTATTTTTTTAAGGTGAATTTTTTTTGTTTAATCGATTGACCCAAAATAGTGATTTTAGTTTTGTAAAGCATTTTTACTAATTAATTCCTAGAAGGTTATTCATAGAGAAGGTGTATATATATATGTATCCAACTTAGCAGGAGAAGATGGATTATGCAAAAAACCAATTATAAAGAGACTTAGGTGCAAAAAGGGCATATTTGAAACCTCTCCTAGCCGTAGGTTTCAGCCCTGTAGATAGATTCAAATCTTCCTTTAAACCGAACTCACAATCTACTGATTTGAATTCGGATAACCCTCAGATAGGAACAATGCAAATACTTCTTATCCCCTTCAATAAATCGAGTACTATATTAAGATAGATGAGATGGAGGCAGCCGATCCCTCACCAAGAACCATAGTTCCTCTGCTACCAACGGGTGCTAGAACAATCCGGGGTCTCCTCTTTCCTTGCGTCATCTTCTTGTTGGAGATCACCATTAATATTCTTTCGGGTAAGTAAACGACTAAACCTCTGATTTCTGTGATTCCAGAATTTTAAACTATAGATTGTTGCCTATATAAAGTAGATGTTAAGGGAGGGTATTGAATCTGAACATAGATGTCCTGTTGCATATCAACATGAGAGGGACATGGTTAGCGTAAGGAGACCTAGGTACAGTACAACCTAAGAACTAGGAATATGCTGACCCTTAGATGTATGTTTTAATGCCTACAAGCTAGTTGTATATGGTATGTTTTGTCATACTCCTAGGAAGACAAGTTACCTGTAGGGGCGATGAGTATTTAGACTTGGATTGGTCTTCTTTCATACCCTCTTCGGCTTGATCAAACTCTAACACATAGATTTAAGTCAAGTTCAGATTGTGAGGCTATGGCCTGGACTGCTTGTTTTTCTTCCTTAGAGAGAGCATCAAATTGTTCTGAAAGGGAATCAATTTCACGACTCGACGCTCTATCCATATCTTAAATTCTTATTGTTCGTTTTGGATGTTGTTAGGAATATTTTTAAATCTCCAGTAATCTTTGCTTATCAATTAAACGTCAACAAATCTCGATTGCTATATTGAGATTCGTATAGATTGCCTTTAAGTCTGGTTCCATGTGTCAAAAGGTTCTGTTATACAATTATCATAACAATATACTTATAAAACATAAGACTGGGTTTATATCTCGGCTAAGTGTACCTTTGTATCAGAGTTTGGGTTTTTCCTAGACAGCCAAGGGGTACCAGAGCATGGGCAAGAACCGGTAACATGCCTACTTGTCAATGCAAGTGTGGCAGTGAAGTAGAGAATGACAGGATATACATACTCTTTTGGTCTCGATTATCACAGCAATACAAAGAACTCAAGTATTAGTTAACACTGATACTCTCATGTATCAGTTAAACATTAGGTACTTTCATGTACCAGTTACAAATGACCTGAGTATTGGCTTAGGTGTTGAACCTCTTCTCCGATCCCACGAGATATGATTAAATGATGAAGGGGAATCGAACCCTGAAATAGGCACAGATGGCCTGGCCATTATAAACCATGCTTCAGGTGGGTACCTTGCACATAGGCAGATAGGCTTTTGCATTCTAAATTATCATGTCCTGCGCACCCATGGGGAAATCGGTCCATTTGATTTAGTCTGCTGTATAAATAATTCAAGTTCAGAATCGAACTCTCAGTCTCAGTATTGTTGGGGAAAATTCACTCTTTCCAGATTTCTGTCCATTCAGTCATATGTAGTAGAATGTTTGGTCCTTACTCTAAAATATTCGAGTAGAACATTGTATAGGCACCAAAGGCTCAAATAGTAGTGTTACGTAATTGTGTTGCTTGAGCAATAGTTTTGGTAACTATAATTTTCTGTACATCTGATTATTGCATATGTTCAGTCATAAACGCAGTGTTTCACTTGAGCTTTTGGGCTGAGGTGCACTACAACTCTATATATATCCAGAGGGTAGGACTTAGATGTGTTCCATGCCCAGTTGTAGGTGAGGTACATGCAACTAAGTGCAAGGATGTAAAAGGGGCGTGGCAGGAAAGGCAAATATAGACAAGTGTTATGGACAAATTCAGTAGCAGCAGCAGAGAGTAAGGGCTGTGGTAACCATAGGGTGCAACAGAGGCAAACAAGGTTGGAAATTGGGATATGTATTGGTGGATAGGGCATTGCTCTAAATTGCATTAGAGACTCAAAGCTTAACCCCAATAACTGGGACACTGTCCTGGAATCAGAGCAGCATTGCAGGGCAGAGCTTACTCTGAAGTTGGCACAACTTCATACACATACTATACTGAGTAGATGGTATCAGTTCCAGCTTGGGACTCTAGGTTGATGGCTAAGGTATGGTATTAGGAATGAATCATATAAATATTGTAATCAGAGCAAAAGTATAACTTATTATGCCAGCACTGTCATGTTATATGAATGCCTGTGCAACAGATGTACTGACCATCTATGTTGAACCTGGTCGATGTCCTCCCATTGGTCTGAAAGGGGGGGGGGGGGGGGGGGGGGGGGGGTGAACTATGATAAAAGGAACTAGTTCTTGCTTAGGCACGGTGGCACTAATTTGTCCTTGTTGTTCTCTTTTCTCCCTTTCTTTATATGTAATAGAAATATAATAAGGATCACATTACAGTTTAGATACTGGATAAACCATAGCCAATTGCTAGCTTTACCTTCTCTTTCCTCTAACAATGGCAAGGAAGGTTTACTGTGCAATTCAATATGAAGGGATACATGAAGGATCCAGTAATATCAAGTACCAGTAATAGAGAACCAATACCAGTACTTAGAGGGCAGTAGCATTGTATCCAAATTATGATACATGGGTAACATGTACTAAGTAAGACTCAAGTAGACTTGGTATCAGTTTCATACACAGGTCAATTCACATGGAGTACTAGTTCAGAGGGTTGGATTGCTGACTTATAGGCTACTAACAACCTGTAATGGAAAGTATCAGTAGGATATCGTAGGAAATAAGATTTAGAATGATGTAACAGGAAGGGATACCTATCTACACACCTACGAATAGTGTGTATATAGGCATGATGAACCCAACCTAGCCTAGAAGCTAGCAAGTAGCTTGTCATGGAATACCATCATTTTACTAATACCAAAAATTCTAATACAGGTTAATTGAACTTTGACTCAGTGCTCGACACGTGCCAACAGCTCAGGACCACAGACAAGTATACCTTGCCTTTCTACACAGCTTTATTTACATGTACTGTCTATTATTTTATCCATTTTTCTCATATTGTTGCCATGTATCCTTTCTATCAAGCTGGTATATTTTATCATTGCTTTAGACAGTGTTCACAGTTAGCCTTGTGTCTTATTGGTCGTGCCTTGATTGAGTCGTACCTCCGTGTCTTGAACCTTGAAGCTAGCCTGCGAGTCCATACTAGGGACGAGGGTTAGTAGTAGATGCTAGCCTGCGAGTCCACACTAGGGACGAGGGTTAGTGGTATAGGGTTTACGCCTGCGAGTCCACACTAGGGACGAGGGTGATGCTAGCCTACGAGTCCACACTAGGGATGAGGGTTAGTAGTAGATGCTAGCCTGCGAGTCCACACTAGGGACGAGGGTTAGTAGTATAGGGTTTACGCCTGCGAGTCCACGCTAGGGGCGAGGGTGATGCTAACCTGCGAGTCCACACTAGGGACGAGGGTTAGTAGTTCAAACCTGCGAGTCCACACTAGGGACGAGGGTTTGAGTATTCGATTTGGTTATCCGTCTTGACATGAGTTCTCTAGTTCTTGTTCAGCAGTTCATCTATGTGTAGACAGTGTATAGTTTCGTGCTTTATTCATTGCTCAGTTTTACTTATTTGTTCTGTATCTTTCACCATACATAATAAACTGTTAGAAAGGCTCGTTTATATGTATCTTGCTAGTCCTCTGAGGACCTGATGATCTCTTCAGGTTAGCCGAGTTTGAGTTAGGAGCAGACCAGAGGGTTGAGCCAGCATCAGATCGCATCGCTTGCACTTGAGGTGGTTCAGATTAGCAGTTTTTATTCAGTTAGTTACTCCATGTATTCTTCTATTTTCTTCCGTCTATTGGTAGTGGATTTGTGTCCACCGGACGTGACAGTGATTCTTGATATTCAGTTTATTCATTATTATTCAGTTCATGTCTTTTCATTGATTTTGACTGTGATATGATTATTCATGTGGATGAGATTTAGTTTACCATGTGAATCTAGGTTGTCGTGACTTGTATTTAGACAGCGTACTACCGCCGACACTGCGACGTAGGCTGGGCTTGGATACGTTTCGTATCCGAAAAGCGGGTGCGGGTCGTGACAAGTTCTGCCAGCGGATCCACCAGCGTCACCACCAGTTACTGCACAGTGGGCCCCGGAGTACCCCCGGATTCAGTTACACCGGTTACTGGCGAGTACATGCACGGAGCCGCGGATCCTCCGATGCTACCAGAGAGGCCGATGGGCGAGTTCCGACGAGAGCTATGGCCCGCAGGTGAAGCGTAAGTAAATTCAAGTTAATTTAATAAATTTGTTTCATTTATTCAAGTTAATAATCCAGTCGTTGCTTCTTTGTAGGTTTTTTTTTTGTAGGATGCTACCAGGCTTCTAGGGCAGATTTTTCGGGCTAACTACCATGGCCCCTACTTTAATTTTTTTGAGGTGCCCCTAGACTTGCAGTACCGCTGGCTCGACGAGATGAGGGTATATATATATATATATATATATATATATATATATATATATATATATATATCTTATGATTAATTATTAATTACTCTTTAATCAACTTTTTTTTAATATCATGATCAATGAATTTGTATGTCAGAGGACCTTCTGGTGGCCCCCCATAGCGAGGAGGCGATCCGCAGGACCTATAGAAGCGCCGCCGGGAAGAAGATCCGGGATCCGGTTTTTGACCTTCGAACGGCGCATTCGAAGAAGGAGTGGATCCGACAGGACTACTATGAGCAGCTCTTGGAGAAGATGGATGCTCCTACCTTCAAGCAGAAATTGGAAAAAGCGAAAGCGAACCGGGCCGCGGGGCTACATACGGGGGGATCAAAGCCCCACGCAGCGACGCTTGCAGAATTGGTGAGATACCGTAAATTCATTCCACTATCTAATTCGGTACTATTAATATACTTAATTAATTAAATTCTATGAATATTTTGTATGCAGACCCAATGGGCGTTGAAGGTGGAAAAAGATGCTGACTCGGTCACCATGCACAATGTATTCCAGCATACCCACAAGAGGCGGAAGGATGGGAGCTTCGTCGACAAGAGGGCCAAGGAACGGATGTAAGTACTTACGTTTATGAGACTTATGTTAGAATTATAAGTATTCAAAGTATAACTTAGGTAAACTTAGGATTCAGACTATAACTTAGGAAAACATAGGATTTAGATTATAACTTAGGCAAACTTATAGTACAAACGCATTCATTTGATAGGCTGCGTATCGTGAGGCCCTTAGTCGGGTTCAGCCATCTGCTCCC